>CAUYON010013109.1:0-16428 GCA_963573935.1 Arctocebus calabarensis
ATATAGTAAACGAGAAAATATCATGAATGGTATGTCAATCAGGTTGATAAAATATCTCAGATTGCATGTGAAGCCCCCACACTGTACCCCATGGTTGAACTAATGTACACAGCTATGATTCAATAAAAAAAAAAAATAAAATAATATAGCTGCAATGTGCAAGACACAAAGGAGAGAGGAAATCATGTAACAGAAATCAAAGGAATAAACGTTATTTAAGCTTCAAAAAAAAAAAAAAAACCAGGCCCCCCCATGGAAAATTTTTCCTCCATGAAATCAGCCCCTGGTGCCAGAAAGGTTGGGAACTGCTACTGTAGAAGTCCAGGGGGGAAGTGAGAGCCAATCTACTAGAAAAGGAGAGGAAAATATGGCCCTTCTTCTCTTTATAATTCAGGGGCTCTGTAATCCTTGTTCCATGAATTTGGATAGGGAAGGAAAATGTCTAAAACTTTGTACATCCTAATTTTTTTTTTTTTTTTGAGACAGAGTCTCACTATGTTGCCCTCAGCAGAGTGCTGTGGTGTCTCTGATCACAGCAACCTCAAACTCTTGGGCTGAAGTGATTCTCTTGCCTCAGGTGTCCACCACAACACCTGGCAATTTTTTTTGTTGCATTATCCTTGTTGCTTTGCTGGCCCAGGCTAGGTTCTGCCAGCTTCTGTGTATGTGGTCGGTGCTGTAACCACTGTGCTATGGGTGCTGAGTCCTGAATTTTTTTTCTTAACTGAATTTCAGTTTTTCTTTAATCACACATATAGGCAACAAAGCACAGTAATTTTACAAATGTCTGGGACTTTCTCATCAATAGAAATTGCAGATATGTTTATATTACTTTATAATTGGTACAGATGCCTCCAAATATTGCTTATGCTTTCACTACTAAAAATTTAGTAGTGAATAGACCTGTTGCTAGAACTTCTAATGTAATGTGTTAATTAAGAGGCATATATATCCTTAGAAGTATGTTTTTACAAATAGAGTTTACATACTATGATAACTATCTTTAAATATCATTGGTTTCCTATTCAACTCTATGTGCTTTATTTTAATTTATTCAGGTAAAATGATGATTCTAAGAAAGGATTTTCCATAAGCTTCATCAGAGTATACAAAAGTTTAGTAACTCCTAATTGCATTATTTATAAACCCTAATTCTTTCTCTTTCTCATTATGTCTCAAGAGAGTTTGGCTCAGAGATTTTTGCTTTGGCCTGACTAGAACTGGAAAATATTAGCTGCACTGAAGGATTCTTTGTGTTTTGTTCTTTAGTCCCTCTCCTAACAGGACAATTCAGTTCTTCCCTGAATCAGAAAAGTGCCCAAGCTCAGATGTGGAACCTAGAGGGAAATATCCAGTCTTAGAGAACCACAGACTAACTGTGGTTCATCTTTACTCACTCACTCTCCCATGTGGCTTATTAGATCTGTATTTTGGAATTAGAGACCAAATTCCCTGTTGCACAGAGAACTCTAATTTGTCTTCTTTTAAGTATACATCTCCCTTCGAGATTTTAGAGCGAATAATTTGCTGGTTGAAGTCTAAAACGTATAAGTACAAAATGATGACATTTTCTTTGCATAACAAAGAGGAGAAATGCAGCAACCTACTCTCCTTTATAATGTATTCTTGAAAGCCTAAGGGGTGTAAGCTTTTCTTTGTTTTTTTACTTTAACACTTCTGTCATATATTTCTTTCCTTTTTTTTATAGTTGGGGATTCATGAGAGTACAAAGAATCAGGTTACATTGATTGTATTTGTTAGGTGAAGTCCCTCTTATACTTGTGTCCCATCCCTAAGAGATGTGTGACACCTCGTGACCCGCCTTCCTTCCTGAATCCCACTTACCCTACACCCCACTGCATACTAGGTCATCAGCTGTCCTCATATCAGGATTGAGTACATAGGATTCTTGCTTCTCCATTCTTGTGATGTTTTACTAAGAATAATGTGTTACACTTCCATCTAGTTTAATACAAAAGATGTAAAGTCTCCATCATTTTTGGTGGCTGGATAGTATCATGGTATGCATACACCACAGCTTGTTAATCCATTCCTGGGCTGGCAGGCATTTAGGCTGTTTCCACATTTTGGCAATTGTAAACTGAGCTGTGATAAATGGTCTAGTACAAATATCAAAGTCACTAGCCTTTTGACCATTAAAACTGTAAACACATACTTCTGAAATTAATTGAATGTCCTTGCATGAGGTATACCAGAGACAAGGAACATCATTTGTCCATCAAGGAGATAAGAGACATTTTAATTGTTCTATTTTTTTACTTTACTGTGAAAAGTTGTGTGAGCTTGTGCCAGGCTTTGTAGTGTCTCTCCGTAGACTGACTACAACATACACTGAATTCTAGATGTGTTTATTTGATGATACCATTACTTTCTTTCTTTTCTAGCTTTTGTAAAATGAACTCTGTGAGTAGTATTTTTATTTATCAAACAGAAATAAGATTTGGCTATCTTTAGATATTTATCTTCTTAACTTAATGTTATTTGAATTTGAATCTTGCCATGACTTACTGTTACATACTGTTACATAATTTACTTTCTTCTTCCACAAGTTGAATGAACTTTCTATACAAATAACTTTTTATCTTTAATCACTGACAATGCATTATGTTTCAATTCTGACTTAAATGTGCCTTATGTGCCAGTGGAGGAGGTCAAATGTAGCACTATGCGTAATGGGAGTCCATGCAACTCCCAGTGGGAGACATGGTTTAAATATATAACTTACATATTTATATATTTAAAGCCCAAGTCAAGGGCAAATGAGCAAATACAGATTGAGCATCCCTAATCTGAAACACAAATCTGAAATGCTGCAAGTCTTAACCTTTTTGAATATTGATATGATTCTCAATAGAAATGCTCATTGGAGTACTAGATTTCAGATTTTTTGATTAAGGATGTTCAGCCAGTATACATGATGAAAATCTTCCAATGCTGGAAAAAAATATGAAATCCAAAACACTTCCGATGCCATTTATTATGGATTAGGGATACCCAACCTATGTGATCTGAATTATAGGCATTGATTTGCAAATTTTTTCTAACATGGGCTGTTCTATATAGGATGTTCCAAAATCCATAATCATAGGGATTTATTTATAACAGTGTTAACGATTTTCTAGACTAGCATGCAGGAGGCCAACTGGAGAGATAATATATGTAAGCATGCCTGAAAAATAGCAAGCACTCAGCAACACTACTATCCTTTCTTGTTTCCTTTTAAAAAATACTTTCTCCCTTTCATATGAAAATGAAATGTGTTTTGGTTATATCCCAGTGCTGCTTTAATTTCTTTCAATACAAAATGCATTACACTTCTCTCAAACACTAAACACAATTTCAACACAATCCATGTATTTTATCTATGATCGCAATTCCTATTATGCTGCTAATAAAAGGCAGATATTTGATGATACTCTGAAATAATTTACTACTAGGACTTTGTTATGACTCTTTTATCTATAATACATGCTTTAATTATATCACATATTTAAATGGTATCAAATGCTAAATGGCTCACTGTATTAGACTAGATAATATCTGCATGCATTCATAATGGAATGGGACTCTAGACTTACATGGTAACTCAAAAGAATTTTGTAAACTTCAAGCACATGTGAAATAAGGACCTTAGCCAAAGGCAAGTCATGCAATTTAAACGTAAGATCTGAAATAAAAGTTATTTACTTTTTAATATATCCAAACAATATGATTTCATTATAAGTTGGTAATATGAGGTTACTAATTTGAGATAATTCTAAAGCTGGAAAGCTATAATTATGAAATAGACTTTTAATTTTGGGGATTCATCTTGTTACAAAGCTTTCTTTTCACTCAATAGGGTAAGAGGGCTCTCCTTTAAAAGATTTTATTATTCTGAATATATTTGGAGAGAGAATGGTGCCAGATGACTGTTGGATGTCTAATCTTACCATATGTGTGTTTATGCACCTTGCACAGATTTAGAGGTCATCAATTACTGAGATACTCAAACTTTTTCCCTCCATAGGACTTACACTAACACAAATGAAATGAAGAGATTGAAAGTACTATTGCAGAGTTTGAAAAGAATGGAGTTAGCACTGGCTAATTAGACCTATTGAGGCTTTGGATTCTGTCAAAATAGTGTCCTGGAAGAAACATAAAAATGCATTTCAGATGAACAGTTGTATCAGTTTTTTGTAGGAATTTACCTGCTCTCAATTCTCATGCTTAGCCTGATGATGCTAAGATACGCGGAAAACTCTCAGTCTAATCACTTATTCTTGGTATCTTGCATCCATTTATAAAACATTTCACCAACTAAAATATTCTAAGCACACTTATGCACTAGGTATATAAAAAAGGTCAATAAAAATCCTTTGCAGACTTAACCAGCCTATCTGTAAGGCAGTAGGATCATGAATCCATAAAAACATTGCTAAGTATGACTTGAAACAAATGACTGAGCCTTTAGTGCCTTAGTTTCCTAAAACTATAAAATGCAAATATTAATAGTCTCTACTTCATGCAGCTCAGGACACATATAAAATATGCGTAAAAGTCTTCAAACTGTTCAATGCAGGTCAACTGTTATCTTTCATCGGTCCTGCCCTCATATACTCTTGTCCTATTTAACTACTTGAAATGCCACTGGCATTCTGTTTACCTTTGCTTCTACATGTTTACATATGCTGAACCTTACCTGTGAAACACACCGTAACTTTCATGCCCTGTGGCTCACCTAGCTCCTTTGTATTTGCATTTTTAAGATTCATTCATGTATCACTTTAATGAGGAAGTCTTGCCTGATCTCTCTAGAAGTGGGTCAGAGGCATCTCCATGCCGTATTTACGTACTGTTTTTAATTCAAGCAATGGACCTTACCTGTCTTATCTCATGAGATTATAAACTCTAAGAGCAAGGACTGTGTTGAATTCACGTTTTTATATCTGATATTTAGTGCAGGGCAAGGCATATTAGTACTTTTATTTTATTTATTTATTTATTTTTTTTTTGTAGAGACAGAGTCTCACTTTATCGCCCTGGGTAGAGTGCCGTGGCGTCACACTGCTCACAGCAACCTCCAGGTCTTGGGCCTAAGCAATTCTCTTGCCTCAGCCTCCCTAGTAGCTGGGACTACGGCGCCCGGCTATTTTTTTGTTTTGCAGTTCGGCCGAGGCTGGGCTTGAACCCGCCACCTTCGGTATATTGGGCCGGCGCCCTACTCGCTGAGCCACAGGAGCCGCCCCCATATTAGTACTTTTAAATGCTTGGGAAAAAAAGAATGAAGAAAACCTTATGATTGCATTCTTGGAATAATTGATGAGCTAGTAGTTAAACCAAAATATGTTTATTTTCAGAGTCTTATTATAATTTCCTACCATTGGAATGCTCGTTGTATGCTATACTGATGAAAAAGATCAAAAGATTGCATTGGTACTGTCACCCATCCACTCAAATTTAATGATTTACCTTTCAAAGGTTTAGGGCCCTAAAAGAACCTGGGGCTTTATATACATCAGATAAATTGTTACCAAGGACAGACAGTTGCCATTTTAGACATAGATTGTGATTCTACCCTGGAAGCTCTGAGAAGCAGAAGAAGGGAAAATAGGAACATTTTTTATATTAGAATAAGAAAACAAGTGATTAGATGCCTAAAATAAGTGAAAGAGCTAGCCAGCCAGAGAGCTGGGGTAAAAATATTCCAGGCTGAAAGAAGAGCAAGTGCAAAAGGCATGAGGCAGAAGTGTGACCAGCGCTTTGAAGAAATATCAAGGCACCCAGTGTCACCCAGGGAGAATTGGCAGAGGGAGAAAATGCTACTAAGGTGGGGGTGAATGCAGGCAGGTGAAGTAGAGCTCGTATTACAAGAACACTGGTCTTTGCTCTGATTTGAGAAGCCACTGGGGAATGTTGAATAATTATGTTATATAATATGAAGTAGGCTCTATTATGTTCAGAAGATACTGAAGGGTGAATAAGGGAAGGAAGGAAACGAGGAGAGAGGCTAAGAGGTAGGAGATGGCTGACACTCGGGATGAGCTGTGCCGTTTAAAATGAATCAAGGCAACATGCTTAGGCGGAGAGAATCAAGTAATGTGTATTAAGGGAGAAATATAGAATCTGCCACTATTTACATGTTATTACCTTCATTCAGATGACAGGTATGTCTGTAGATAAGTAAATTAACAAAGAGTTTCAACAGAGAATTTTCAAAGTATGAAAAATAAAAAGAAAAATTATTTTCTAAGCATAAATTTTTTCATCACAAAGTGAATTGTGGGTAGAGATAAGTTGTCTTATCATTAAATATATGTGACCTTCTCATAATAGAAACTGCAGAGTTTCTCACCTCTGAGCAGGACTTAGTACAGGGTGCAATCATTTTGGATCTACTTCTGACAAATATAATCTCTTAGTGTCTGACTTGAGCTCATGAAAAACATTTTCTTTGGATTTAAGATGCATACTTTATCCTAAACCTTGATAAAAAAAATCTATCTTTTAAAATAGACATACTTTGTAAATTCAAATGATTCAGTTTAAATTAACACACAAGTTTGAAGAGCCTGTTCGTGTAAATTAATGTGTTACAGGCTAAACATGAAGATGCACTTGTGTCCTAGGCAATATTATGAGACAAAAGCAAAATATAGCTGTATTTTAAGCCTTTTTGGATTATGACCATATTGGTATTTGCTTTTACATAAAAAGTGATATGCAAAAAGTTCCTTCTTATTTTAGCACTTAGGGATTACAGTCTAATATCCAAATTGCTACATACTCTAAATAAAACCCTAGCAGTTAGTCTAAATTTTCTGTGTCAGGATGTCTACTTTGGGTCAAGACCTGGAATGAAAAGCAAGTGAGGACCAGCCACCTCTCAAAAACATTGGTGAAATTAGAAATAGAGACATAAACATATTAACATGTGACAAAGACAATCACTAGAATAATCAAAAAAACACATTAGGAACACTGAAGATAGGGGCTGGGTATGAGACATAACTATTTCTCAGAGAATGAGAGGATATTATAGCAGAATCTGTAAATAAAGACATAGAGTTTCATATGTCATGTGGAGTCATGGAAGGGGCCTTCAGAGCAATTAGAAATAGAAATTATTGAAACTGTTAGCTTCTGGGAAACAGGACAATAGAGAAAGATGGGGCAGATAATCATTGCTTAAATAAAAGATATTTTGTATTATTTTCTTAATAATGCAAAATTTTCTTAATAATGTTATCAAATGCATATTTTACTTGAATAAGAAGGCAACATTTTTCTTATTGTATTCATTAACAATGGACCTTCTTGACTTTCATTACACATGCTTTAAAACTGTGGTCTCCAATCCCCAGGCTGTGGACCAGACCAGTCTGTGACCCAGTACCGGGCTGTGGGAACCTGTTGGGAACCAGGTCACACAGCAGAAGATGACGGGCAGACAAGGGACCAAAGCTTCATTTGTCACTTTCTCCCCTTGTCCCCAGATGGGATCACGTAGTTGTAGAAAAACAAGCTCAGGGTTCTATGATCCTGCATTGTGGTGACTTGTATAATTATTTCATTATATATTGCAATGTAATAAGAATAGAAATTAAGAGCACAATAAATGTAATGCACTTGAATTATCCTGAAACCATATACCCACCCCCATCCCAGCTTCTGTGGAAAAATTGTTTTCCATGAAACTAGTCACTGGTGCCTTTTGGAGACTGCTGCTTAAAAACTGATTTTAACATTTAAAGTCTTAAGTTGCCACATGTGAAAGCCAGCCAGTCCAGTGCATAGTCATAGTGAAGGAAAACAATTAGCTATGTCCGAGTTTCATGAGGAAATTACATGTGTATTTATATAACACAGATGAGTGATATTTAATTAATATTAAAATGATGGAAATATATTACTATACAAAAACCCACAATGCAAAGCACAATAACTGTTTTCCAGCACTTTGCTACTTTTAGAACACTGCTGAAAATCACAACTCCAGTACTTTAACACGCCAATATTTTGGGGAAATTTATCAGGCCTTCTGTCTTTTTTTTAAATTAAAACCATACAATAAACTATTGAGTTAATTACTATTAATCCAGTCTTGGAATTTTAAAAGTCCAGGTTGCCTCAGGACATAGGTATCAGAGGATTTGAAGACAGGTCCACTCCGCCATCTAAATCCTGGGTTGGGGAACTTGCCTCCTTGAGTTGACAGTTCCCTCCTTCTAGATCCTTAAATGTGGCCCTTGACTGACTTGAATCCAAATTTTACAGAACAAATCCTTTTCTTTTTATTAAAACATTTTTGTTTCTTCTCTATATTTTTATTCTTTAGATGACTATCTTTAAAAAACCAACGGGTAGGCTCGGCACCTGTGGCTCAATCGGCTAAGGCACCAGCCACGTACACCTGAGCTGGCAGGTTCGCATCCAGCCCGGGCCCATCAAACCACAATGACGGCTGCAACCAAAAAATGGCCAGGCTTTGTGGCGGGCACCTGTAGTCCCAGCTACTTGGGAGGTGGAGGCAAGACACTCGCTTGAGCCCAGGAATTGGAGGTTGCTGTGAGCTGTAATGCCACAGCACTCTATCCAGGGTGACAGCTTGAAGCTCTGTCTCAAAAAAAAAAAAAAAATGGGTAAAATGAATTCAAGAAAATGATCCTCCCAGATTGACTCCACAATTAGAGTATTAGTACGCCATAAGGATCAAATAGAGGGCTACACCCTCATGATTTAGTTCTACCTTCCCTCACCTGACTGGCCCCTCAGTTACAATGACGCACGCAGGGTGGCAAGTGTTTATATGGGTTGAGTATGACAACGTCATCAGTTTTCAACAAAGGTGCAATGTATTTCTGTTTGAAGTGCAATTTGCAAATAGCATGCTGCTTGACAGTATATTCTAATTTTGCCTGCTTAACAGCCCATCATGTCAAAGAACAATAAGAAAACTGTGAAGGAAGGAAAAAAATTTTTTAAACAAGGACTGGAAATTGCAATTGTCTTGTTTCTGCTAAAGATAAGATGACTTGCTTGCTTTGTGATACTGCGATATCAACATTAAAGAAACTCAATTCACATCATAATTAGAACACTTATAAGGACCACAAATATTTTAAATTAGAGGAAGAGGTACGAAAGGTATTGCAGCAATTAAAAGAAGAAAAGCAAAAGCAAAAACCATTCTTTCAAGCAGCAACAAGACCTGGAAATAATGTCACTGAGAGAACTCACAAAGTAGCTTATATACTCAGGGGAAAGGGAATCTATTCAGTTGGATAGAAATTGTGAAAGAATTGAATGTATTATTAAAGTTGTAGGATCCTTAGACCTCATTAATGTTTCAAAATATAAACGATTGCTTCTTTCAAGGAGAAACAACTTTTGGCACCATCAATCAGCCTTCAACTTAACAGAACAACTTCATGCATACTTCCAAAGGAAACTATATATTCTTCAATTGCTTTGGATAAATAAACAGATATTACCGAATCAGGACAGGTATTCATACTTCATCAGATCATAACGGAAGCTTTTCTTTGCCACGAAGAGTTACTTGCTTTGCACACTCTTGTGAACAGAGAATAGGTAATAGATATCTTCAACAACTTCATTGTAATTGTCATGAAGTTGGGCTGAATTTGATACATTTACTACAGTATGTAGAGACAATGCACCTTCCATGATAGGAAAACATGAAGGGTGCATTGAACAGATTAAAAAAAAATAATAGATAAAGAGGCTCTCATTTCTTTTCATTGTATCTTGTATCAGCCAGCTCTCTGTGTTGTGCTAACGCTGTTTTAAGTGTTACTTTACAAGTTGTAAGCATTATAACTATATTTGAGCAAATGCAACACAGCATGATCAATTTCATAACATCTAAAATTGAAGTACGAGGTATTCAGCATTATTTGCCATATCATTTTAAAGTGTGTTGTCCAAATTTTTATCTCTGCAAGAACAGATAGTTACTTTTCGTGAACAGAATCATTAATGTGAACTATTGAAAGAAAATGTCAATGGTCTATGGGAATGCAGTATTTCTGTGTAATATGTCAGATCAAAATTACTTGAATTTTTTTGCAAGGTAAAACTTAGTCTATATATGAAATATGGCATAAAATTCAAGCATTTTGGGAAAAAAACTATCTTTTATCAAAATACTTCTTCAAAAGGAAAATTTTGGGTGAACATTTTCCCCAGTTAGCAAAGGTCATTGATGAGCAGGATGATATCTATGACTAGGTTAATTGGAAAATATGACCAATGCTTCACTCTTACTTGAGAATTATGACATCACACTTCCATTGACATTTCAGCCTCCCCTAGTTGATATCACCAAGGCACTTAAAGAACTATAGATGAAATTGACTGAGCTCTAGACGACATTTTTAAGTCATTGTTTTATGCTAAGAAAGATCCAAATAAAATATGGAAAAATACAGTGACTGTTCACGCATTGCTAATCTACACTGTCCCACCTAATCCAAATCAAGAAGATGCCCTTAAGGTGACAAATGACTGTTACCCAGGTAGAAGATCAACTAAAACTGGGGACCTCTATATTGCAACCAAATATTCACATACTTTCCAAGCAAAATGCAGATATAGCAATATCATTAAAAGGTTAGTTACCTTTAAAATTAACAAATTGTTGTCACATTTTGAAATTATTAAATACAGAGTAGTAAGATTTTCACAAAATAATGTACATTTTTCAGTATACCTAATTGAATTTTCTTGAATATGGCCTTATTTAATTATAGCTAAATTCATGTGGCTTCCTAACATAAAAGTTTCCCCATCCCTGTCCTAAAAATTTTCTGTAGATATAACTGTTTAAACAAAATAAAACTATATGCAATGGGCTTGGTGCCTGTAGCATAATGGGTATCGCTCCAGCAACATACACCCATGCTGGCGGGTTCAATCCCAGCCCAGGCCAGTGAAACAATGACAAATGCAACAAAAAAATAGCCAGGCATTGTGGTGGACACGAGTAGTCATAGCAACTTGGGATGGTGAGGCAAGAAAATCACTTAATCCCAAGAGTTTGAGGTTGCTTTGAGCTATGATGGCATAGCACTCTATTGAGGGAGATATAGTGATACTCTGTCTCAAAAAACAAAAACAAAAACAAACAAAAATAAAATAAAATAAAATAAAATATACCCAATGGGGCTATAGTTCATCTTATAAAATATTTTAGGTTCAGAAAGATTTATTTTATGGTACATTTCATACTGGAATTGCCATTTCTTTGACCTAGCAATATAGAAACATTATTGAAATGGAAAAGGTTTATTTTCAGCAGGTGTATTCTTAGTGAATGCATGCTCCACTCTGGTGCTCCTGTCTCATCTGTCATCGAAAGCCATCTTTTAATTACTTATCTTAGTGATTCACACTTACCCTTTTAATGTACAAACTTCCTGTATCCTTTGATATTTCTCTATCTGCAGGTTATTTTGTACTTGGCTCTATAAATTTTCTATATTATTATTGACTATATTATTATTCTATTATTTTCCAAATAATTATTGACAATGCATTTTGGAAAGTGCTTTCTTAAATTTAGTGTTTTTCTGGCTAACAACAGATTTTTCTTTTATATGGCTCCAAATTCTATTGTTAATTCTACAATATAATCACTCCTTTTTTAAAATTTCCTAAAAACTTCTATGCCCTCAATCATTTTTTCTCATTGGAAGAATTAAGTCCAAAGTAGTTATTTCTCATTTTACTCTGATGAATTAAAAGATCAATACTAGTCAAGAATTAACCAGCTGTTTGTTCTGCTAATCAGTGGACTAATTAGTAGATTCTTTGTGTCTTATAATAATATTTTAAGGAAAAATTTCAATTATCACCATTTTAGAGATGAGAGAAAATGAGCCGGGAGAGGTTAAATGACGCTTATAGGTAAGAACACATGTAATTCCAACAAGTGAATATATTCTATACCTAAAACAAAAAATTACTACATGTATCAGAAACCAAAATTATTTTTTCACTAAAATTCTAAGTAAGAAATACACTTCATATTATGGCCCAATGCAAATGTACACAAACACAGATTTGAATGTCTGTGTGTACATACATACACATGTATGTATATTTTATATTTTATTTACCTCTGTATACATAATTGAAAAAAATTTCACAAAATAATTTTTACTATGTTCTTTGAATTAATATTGTTTCTCTTCTTTTTATTTATCACCTTTAATTTAATTTGATTTGGGTCAACTCTATGTCTACTATAAAAGTGTTGGTTGTGACCCAATGAACTGATTTTTGTGACTCACTAGTGGTGACCCCTCATTTTGAAAAAATCTTCCCTATGTGATATGATCTTTACATTAATTTTGTATAGTGCACTAGGATAATTGAGATAACTAGGAAGTCTATAGTAAATTTCCACAGTGATATCACCTTTTCTCTCTTTTTCCTGAAATGTTCTTTGTCTCTGTATCTCTGTTCTTATATAGAAGCATGCAATTTTTTTTTTTTTTTTGATAGGGTCTTGCTCTGTTTCCCAGGCTAGAGTGCAGTGATGTCATCTTAGCTCACTGCCACCTCAAACTTCTGGGCTCAAGTGATCCTTTTGCCTCAGCTTGTTAAGTGGCTCAGACTATAGGTATCGGCCACCACGTCCAGCTAATTTTTCTACTTTTTGTAGATTGAGGTCTCATTCTTAGTCAGGCTGATCTTTTTTTGTTTGTTTTGCTCTTATTGTTGTTTTGAGACAGAGTCTCACTTTGGCATCCTTGGTAGAGTACCATGGTGTCATAGCTCATAGCAACCTAAAACTCTTAGGTTCAAGTGATTCTCTTGCCTCAATCTCCTGAGTAGCTGGGACTAGAAGCACCTGCCACAACACCTAGCTATTGTTAGGGACAGGTTCTCACTTGCTCAGGGTGGTCTTGAACTTGTGAGTTCAAGCAATCCACTGGCCTCAGCCTTCCAGAATGCTAGGAATATAGGCATGAGCCACCACGCCTGGCACTCAGGCTGGTCTTGAACTCTTATCCTTAAGTGGTCCTCCTGCATTGGGTACCCAGAGTGCTAGGATTATAAGTGTGAGCCACTGCTTCCAATCACAAGCCCAAGATTTTAAAAACTGCAGTATTATTTCTTCTACACAACCTAATTCTTAGGAGCAATATACATTCTTCTGTATCTTTTTTTCAGATAAAGATTCCTTAGTAATTCTTAATAATATCTGAGTTGTTGCATTCATCTACATATGTTGAGATGTCAGTTTCAGTGTCTTTGTTCCACATTTACTCAGCCAAAATTTTCTGGTTACCTAATATTTTAAGTCCTGAGGGCACACGAATGAACATAATAGTCAATAACCTTACTCACAGAGATCCTGCCTATTATAACATGGACATGGCTTTACAGACACCCAGGACTATAAGCACTTTTCCAAAACTAGTTCTTTATTGAACTCAATTAAAAACATCCTAGGTACAATCTCAGCATTGACAATACCACACTTGTAGATTTATGTGTTGAATGGTTGATTTAAAAAAATACATAGAAATGGCTTTAAGTATTTCTTGATTGTTTTCTAATAATGAAAACTCAGTAAAAAAATTGTTTCTTACCATGACAACTTGGTAGGGCTCTATTCCACCCAGGTCTTCCATCATCTCCCATGATACAGGTGAGTGTTGAATAACCTTGAAGAACGTAACCAGCATCACAGTAATAGGTGACTGTGGAGCCTAACTTATAATCCATTCCAAGTCTGGTACCATTCATTATATTGCCTGGATCAAAGCAGGATTCTCGGAGTTTTGCTGTAAAACAGTGTTAATGTAATATTAATTGCTTTAAAATGCAGCCAGATTTTCATATCTGTGGGTTTCACACCTGTCAATTCAACCAATTATGAATAGAAAGTATTTTAAAAAACCCTTCATTTCTACTGAACACGTAAAGACTATTTTGTTCTCATATTCCCTAATAAGCAAGACAATGTAAAAACTATTCCCTAAGCAAGACAATGCAACAACAGTTTATGTAGCACTTACATTGTACTAGATATACAAGCAATCTAGAGATGATTTAAAGTACATAGGAGGATGTGCCTAGGGTATATGCAAATACATCTCATTTTATAATGGACACTTGAGCATTCTTGGATTTTGGTATCCATGAGAGGTCCTGAAACAAATCCCACAGGGATAACAAGGGAAAACTGAGCTATTCTCTATCAAACTTGAGGTTATGTTTATTTCTACATCTAACCCAGAAGGAAATGTGGTAGCATCCTTCCTGACTTTGTTTGAGAACTTAAGTACATAAAAGCTCTTAAGTATATCTGACATTTTGCTAATTTATATTGATTAGTAAAAAAACAAAATTCTTCATAGATCTCACAAAAATTAATGTCTGATACACACACACATATATACACATATATAATAATAATAATATAGATAGATAGATGATAGATAGACAAACATAGGTCTTAGACTTCACCAAAAATCTAAAAATTATTATGTGGTATAATACATGTAGAGGTAATTTAAATAAATTAATTTGGATAAATAAGAATGTAGAGGACTGGAATATATATATATATATATATATATATACACATATATACATATACATATATATATATATATAGTAAATATAGAAACACAGATCTGTGGAACACAACACAGAAACTTGAGAGAAAGCCAGCCACATATGGCCATCTCATCTTTGACAAAACAAACACAAAAATAATACACTGGAGAAAACAACCCCTATTCAATAAATGGTGCTGGAAGAATTTGTTAGGCACAAGTAAAAGTCTGAAAGTGGACCTGCTTATAAAATTTAACTCGTTATGGCTAAAAGACTTTCTAAGACATGGAACTATAAAACCCTACAAGAAAGTGTGAGGAAAACTCATAATCTTATTGGCTTAGGGAAAGAATTTATAAAAAAGACTCTACTGGCAATCACAACAACAACAAAAATAAGTAAATGAGACCTAATCAAGTTAAAAAGTTTCTGTACTTCTAAGGGCACAGTCAAAAAAGCAAAGAGACAGCCTTCAGAATGGGAGAAGATATTGCATGCTATAAATACAAAAAAAGCGAATAACGAGAATCTACAAAGAACTCCAGCAAATCAACAAGAAAAAAAAAATAACCCCATTAAAAACTGGACAAGACAATTGTTCAGGAGGAGCCAACATGGCAGTCTGTAGCCAGCTATCTGCAGACGCTCCTGTCCAAACGGAGAGTTAAAGGACAGAAATTTAGCAAGAAAGCCAATGGAACTGAGCCAAAAGAGAAGGTCAAAGAATGCACATCAACCCTGCTGGAGCAACCCGTGACCCCAAGGATACAAATAAAAGGTACAGAGCACATCACCGAGCAGATGGGAGTCCCCTCCCCCATGAGAGCGGCTCGCAGTATACTCCATATCTCCATACAAACAAGCGAGCAGAGTTCAGATGTCTCCCACTCTACGGGAGAGACCCTCTAAAAACCAGACTTCCTTCCCCTACTAGGGTGCCACAGCACTCTCTTGCCAGGCATAAAATTGTATAAAATTGTATATATTCCCTACCTGCAAGTTGGAACTCCCAGCACTCCCCTCAACTCTCACCCTGAGATCTGGAGGTCTGTCCCCCAAAGAGTCCAGATTCTTGGACATTTTCTCAAGGGGTGTGGACGGGGTGCTGGCTGTTGCTGATCTGTGCTATTTTCCCAGCTCAGGAGTAGTGAGAGGAAAGTGAGCCTAGACGAGGCCAAAGTGGAGAGGCAGTCCCCTGAGGCACCGAGTGGCAGCTCTGAGAAAGCTTTGCTAAATTTCAGCTGCACCTGGCCCTCAAGGGATGACAGCTGAGACAAAGGGCTGAAGCTCACAAACTGAGTCAGGACTATTAGCAGCCCAGCGTGTCTCCCACAGGGCAGAAATTCTGTGAACTTGTTCTGTTCTATCAGCAACATCAATCAGGGACAGGGCTGGAATTGAGTGAATCAACATCAATCAGGGACAGGGCTGGAACTGAGTGAATCACCCCAGCCCCTGGACACCTCCCCCCTGCCAACACCGACATAACTGGTGAACTGGCTGAGGAGTCACAGAGCCCCTTGTGACCTAGGCAGGTGCAAACCTTCAGAGCATCTACTCATTGGAGGGAACTGGATCACAACCCTGCAGGGTTACCAGAGACCTGGTGTGACAGAGGAGCAAGGTGGGAAAGGCGGCATCAACCTTCCCAGACTAATATACTGGCTAGGGGTGGGGGGCCCTCCTGAGCTCACAGAACCCTGGAGTGAGTTATACTAAAGCTGCCAGCAGACTCCTGCTATCTAGTCGCCAGAGACTTTTCAACTCTTTGATTTGAGGTTGGTACTGGCTGGGACAATTGATTGGGACCTCTTCAACTGGGCCAAT
>CAUYON010013111.1:0-10555 GCA_963573935.1 Arctocebus calabarensis
TAGGAGATGGGGGTTCCACATTTAGTCCTAAGTGTGAAGTGAAGGAGACACCAAGGCACAGGTGTCTCCTCAGCAGTTGTCCAGCCTTTTTGGCAATTGGAGCCTCTGGTGGGGGTTGGAGGTCCCCCTCCTTGCCTGTCATCCAGCCCACTTTTGTTGATCTTTTCAAAGAAACAACTCTTACTTGATTTTTCTCTTATTCTCTACTTCATTTATCACCCTCAAAGCTTTATTATTTCCTTCTGTTAGCTTTAGTCTCACTTTGCTGATTTCTTTTACCTTATTCCTTACGTTCTTGATTTGAGGGGTTTTTTTGTTTGTTTGTTTGTTTGTTTGAAACAGAGTCTCCCTCTGTCACGCAGGCTAGAGTGCCGTGGTGTCAGCCTTCCTCATAGCAACTCAAACTCATGGGCTCAAGCGATCCTCCCAGTTCAGCCTCCTAGAGTGCTGGGGCCACAGGTGTGAGCCACCAAGCTCAGCCTGAGATCTCCTTTTTAAATGTAGCCATTTACAACTATTCTTTTGTTTTGTTTTGTTTTCATACATCTCTGATAGTTTCTGAATTCACTTGCAATTTTTTGGGCCCCATTGTTAAGAGTATATTTCTTTTTTTTTTTTTTTTTTTGAGACAGAGCATCAAGCTGTCACCCTGGATTGAGTACCATGGCATTACAGCTCACAGCAACCTCCAATTCCTGGGCTCAAGCGAGTCTCTTGCCTCCGCCTCCCAAGTAGCTGGGTCTACAGGCGCCTGCCACAACGCCTGGCCATTTTTGGTTGCAGCCATCATTGTTGTTTGGCGGGCCCGGGCTGGATTCGAACCCGCCAGCTCAGGTGTATGTGGCTGGCGCCTTAGCCTGTTGAGCCACAGGCGCCGAGCCGTTAAGAGTATATTTCATCTTTGCATTATTCATAAACTTTCTAGTTTTCTTTCCTTTTGACATTGTGGTTGGAAAAGATAGCAGTCGTAAAGACTTGTTTTGTGGCTCAATCTATGGCTCCGAAGATTGTCCTGAGTGCATCTGGCAGCAGGTGCTGTCTGGCTGGTTGGCTCACAGAGCTGCTCAAAGGAGGGTCTGGTCTGTTTCAAGAATTAGAGTCTGTTTCTTTATTGGCCTTAGATATTGTGTCCATTATTAAATAGTGTATTCTGTTTCCCCCTTCAATTCTGTGCATGTTTTTGTAGTTGGAGACTCTGCTGTTTGGTGCATGTTTATAACATTGACAGTTTCGTCAATTGACTTTTTCTTTTGGCTTTCTCCATGTTCTAAGAACTGACTCTTTAGCCATTATATAATGCCACTCTTTGTCTTTATCTGATACAGTACAGCAACTTCAGCTCTCCTTAAGTTACAGTTTCACTGGATTATTTTTTTGAGTGAGGGTCTCACTCTGTCAACCTGGCTGGAGTGCAGTGGTGTCATCCTAGCTCACTACAGCCTCTGCTTCCTGGGCTCAAGCAGTCCTCCTGCACAGCCATAGGCACACACCACCACACCTGGCAGATTTTCCCTCCCATCTTTTGTAGAGATGGGATCTGCGGTATTGCTTAGGCTGGTCTTGAACTCCTGTCCTCAAGCGATCATCCCACCTTGGCTTCCCAAAGTGCTGGGATTACAGGCCTAAGCCACTGAGCCCAGCCAGGTATTTTTGTCATCCTTTCACTTTCAACCTATTTATATCTTTGAATATAATGTAAGTCTCTTGCAGACAGCATGTAGTTGAATTGTGTCATTTTATCCATTTTGCCAATCTACCCTTTGGTGGAGAGGTTACCAGTAATTACTTTAAAAGTAAATGGGTTGAAGTACTTTTTGCCATCTTGTTATTTCTGTCTCATACCTTTTTTGACCTTCATTTTCTCCATTATTGCCAACTTTTTTTCTTTTTTTTAGAGACAGAGTCTCATTTTATCACCCTCAGTAGAGTGCCATGGCATCACAGCTTATAGCAACCTCCAGCTCTTGGGCTTAGGCGATTCTTTTGCATCCTCCTGAGTAGCTGGGACTACAGGCACTGGCCACAACGCCCAGCTATTTTTTTTGTTGTTGTAGTTTGGCTGGGGCTGGGTTCGAACCTACCACCATTGGTATATGGGGCCGGTGCCCTACTCACTGAGCCACAGGTGCTGCCCTATTGCCAGCTTTTATGTTTGATTTTTTTTTTTTGCAATATAGTTTTGGTTCCTTTATTGGTTTCTTTTTTTTTTTTTTTTTTTTGAGACAGTCTCACTTTGTCACTCTTGGTAGAGTGCTGTGGCTTCACAACTCACAGCAACCTCCAGCTCCTGGGCTTAGGTGATTCTCTTATCTCAGCCTCTCAAGTAACTGGGACCACAGGCAACCGCCACAACGCTCGGCTGTTTTCTTATTGCAGTTCGGTGGAGCTGGGTTTGAACCCGACACCCTCGGTATATGGGGCTGGCACCCTACTCACTGAGCCACAGGCACTGCCCTCATTGGTTTCTTTTGCATTTAATTTTTAGATACTATCTTGGGGTCCATGGCTACATGTGTTGCAGGTTGACAACCTCACAGTATCTACTATGTGTTGGCCTGGGCTAGGCATGTTACAACAGCTTCACTTTAGTACTCTGCAGTGGTGACTGATGACAGCGGAGTAGGTACCCTCCACAGCGGGAATCTCACAGAGAACTTGTAGGTCTACAGAGAATGGAGGTCGAACTAGGTGCAGATGGGTGGAAGCCAAGGAGTGGGGGCTCGATGTGGGCAGGTACCTAACACCTCCTGCTGAGCAGGTCTCAGCACATGTTGCCCAGAGGATGTGGGTCACTCTGGCAGTGGGACAGTGCTGTGGAGAGGACTGTGGGGCCCACAACAGCCCCCAGCCCTGAGCTGCCTGTGCTCCAGGTGCTGACTTCACCAATACCTTCTACTCACTGAGCTCCTTTCCGGCTGAGCGGGAGTCACCAGGCCTGGAGGAATTCCTGGCTGTGCTCACTGCACAATGTGCTTCCCTGGAGGAGCTGAGACTTGCCTTCCGACCCCAAATGGATCCCAGGTGGGTGTCTGGGTCTTGCTTTCTTGGAATTTGTTTCCAGAAAGGGAGGAATTTTCAGAATGTGGGTTTGAGGGGAATGTGGAGACAAAGCTAGCTGGGTTCTTAGGGTTATGTCTGAGGAACCAGGTGGTCACTCCCTCCCAGAGAAAGGGGCAATCCAATCCTATCATGGCATTGGAGTACATTTGGCACCAAGTAGACAAATAATGGTGACTCAGAGCAGTATGGTTCTGCTGCAGGTGGGCTTCTCAGAACAGTCTCTGGCTTAAAGGGGAAAGACCCTCAGGCTGCCCTTTCCACACTGCCTCTCTACAGCAAGAGCTGCCCACTGGGTGGGGGATGATATAGCAAAATGCTAGTTGTGGCAGCAGTTGCTTTTGGTCACACAGAAAGGAACTTGGCAGTGGGGGTCGTGGGAACACCAGTGGGAACACGCTCAGGGCCTGCTGAGTGTGAAGTCTTTGGTAAGAGTCCTAATACAGCAGGCACCCCAGAGGCATCAAACCTTAGGGGTCAGTGAGGCTCAGGAGGAAACACATCCAGTTAGGACATAGGAGAAAACACCCAGCCATGGAGACATTGTCCCTGCCTTCTACAGAACATGGGTGGTGGGTGCCCGGGCTCACCCCCAACAGGGCTCCAGGCTGGGGACAGGCCTTCCCAGAAGCCCCAGACACGCCTGGTACTGCCCACACCCCACAGGCAGCTCTCCATGATGCTGATGCTGGCTCAGTCAAACCCACAGCTGTTTGCACTCATGGGCACACGGGCAAACATCACAAGGGAGCTTGAGCGTGTGGAGCAGCAGGCGAGGCTGGAGCAGCTAAGCCCAGACGAGCTGCAGAGCCGGAACAGGGAACACTGGGCTGGCTGGCTACAGCAGTACAGGTGAGCCCGTGGCCCCCAGGGCACCATGCCTCGGTGGCTGCAGATGGCCCAGGGGTGGCATGGGCCACACCTGGGAAAGACCAGCCCAGATGTGATTCCAGAGCCCGGCTGGACAAGGACATGGAGTGTGTTGGGGACATGGCCGCCTGGCAGGCTGAGCACATGCGTGTGATGCACGCCAACAACCCCAAGTATGTGCTGAGGAACTACATTGCACAGACCGCCATCGAGGCTGCTGAGGGTGGAGACTTCTCAGAGGCAAGCATGCCTGCCAGCCCCCTACTGTGTCACCAGAAGGGAGGGGCAGCCTCAGACCCCTTATCCTTGATGTCCCTCAGGTGCAGCGTGTGCTGAAGCTGCTACAGACCCCTTATGACAACGAAGGGGGAGCAGCTGCAGAGCCCAAAGATGGCAGCAGGGCAGCCAGCAGGAGGCCCTCCTACAGCAGCAAGCCCCCACTCTGGGCTGCAGAACTGTGTGTGACATGATCTTCATAACAGCCTCGGGTGCTCCCAGCTCCTGGAGTCTCCGAGGCCCTCAAGTGCTGTGGAGTTGCGAGACGGCACCGGGCTGCCCCCCTTGCCCGTCTCTCTATGACGGCAGAGTCGCCCAGTCAGGACCTGACCCGTCTCTGTCTGACATCAGCTCAGCAGCATGGCCAGTGAGCTCCCGGTGAGGTGAGCTCAGCCGTGTATGGGGAAAGGCAGGGCTGGTCTCACCAACCAGGTGGCTCCTCCAGCCTCACCACGTGTGTCTCCCAGGCCCCTAAATAAACCACTCAAATGTGCCTCCATTTGGTCATTCCTCCCCCTCCCCTGTGCCCAGCCCAAGACAGTAGAGGCGATGGTAGGCTGAGGCACCTTTATTTCCCACATGTCCCCTGCGTGGGAGGCCCTCGGACGTCCTGGTAGTAGTTGTTGAAGTTGATGCGCAGCAGGAAGTCTTCTAGGTGGGGCTGGTAGCCACGGTTTACCAGCTTGGTCACCACTGAGGGGTAAGTGAGAGGCTCAGACTTGTACCCACAGCTCTGGGCCCCAGCCTGACGGGGGCTCACTCACCTTTGAACAAGAAGTGGGAGTAGTACTTGAAGGTGTTATAGGACTGCTGCATGAGGGCAAAGTTGGGATGTTCAGCGCCCCGAGGGCCACTGGCCGGGCCCCAGGTCTGGGCAATGAGCTGACTGCGGAACTTGAGCACGAGGCTGAAGATGCTGTGGATGATGTTCATGACCGGTGCCGCCTTCTCTGTCAGCAGGCCCCTGCAGGGAGATGGTGCTGCTGGTGGGCAGTGCCCTGGGGGCTGGGGACAGGACCGTGGTGACCCCAGTCTCACCTAAAGACGGCCTTGTGCAGGTACTCAGCGTGGGCTCGCTGAATCTCCTCTAAGTCGCCCACCTCCGCCAGCCTGGCCCTGAACTCACACCAGGTGACATGCAGGATCTGGTTGGCGATGTAGCCCTGGGTGACCTTCACGAAGTGTTGCATCTCGTGCTTGAACAGCTGCAGCTGGCGAAACTGCACGGAGCTCGCCACGCGGCTCACCAGGGCTGGGCAGAGGGCAGAGGGTGAGCAGTGGCCCTGGACACAGGGTGAGCAGCGGCCCCATGGGACAGCCTGGCCCCAGGCAGCCTCACCTGAGCGCTTGAGGTGGAAGCAGATATCCTTCAGAGTCCACATCATGAGCTTCAGCTGCAGCAGGAAGGAGAAGATGCCGCTGTACTTGCTCAGGCAGCTCTCGGTTATGACCATGTTGAGGGGCCAGTCCACCTGCTCATCAAGTCCCACTCAGCAGCGGCCCTCAGCTCGCACCCCGCACATCCACACGATGAGGGCCAGCGCTGACCTTGTACCTGAGCTCCAGGCAGCTCAGCACGTCCGGGGTGTTGGGCGCAAACGCCTCAGGCAGGTACTTGAGGGCGAAAGAGAGGTTGGCAGCGTGCGGGGAGTCCCCGTGGAGGCTGAACTGCAGGGCCTTGCTCAGGACTGAGTTGAGGGCCAGCGGGCTGAGCAGCTCCCCAGGCGTCAGCCCAGCTCCGAGCTGAAGCGGGGGAAAGGAAGCGGAGTCCGGAGCCGCTCCGCAGGGCCGAGGCTCCACGCCTTCCCTCCCTCCCCACCTCTTCCCCTAGCCTGTGCCGTTACTTTCTCGAAGAGTAGGTCACTGAGTGACTGGCCAAACTCGCCGTCCTCCATCAGCAGGAAGTGCCGCAACGCTTCGCAGTGCGCCTCGAAGTGCAGCTCCACGAAGAAGTAGTCGACAGCAGCCTTGTTCACTAGGGAGATGCTGGGGGCGGGGCCTGGAGTCAGGGGCGGGGCGCAGGGTGGGGCCGGGAGTTTGGGCATGGGAGCCGGGCAGACGGGGCGCTCACTGGGCGGCCAGCGGGGCGGTGATCGAGCGCTTCATAAGCACAGGGAGCGTCAGCAGCTCGCTCAGCTGCACTGCAGTCTCATCCGCGGCTGACTGGACCTCAGGGTCCACAGGGAAGGCGAAAGCCCGGGGAAGCGCGTGGTGTAGCAGGTGAGCAGCAGCGGGCTCCGCTGCGGGAAACCGGACTGTTGGTAACGTTGGCCCGCGGCTCCCGCCTACCGCCCGCTCAGGCCCGTCCACTCACACATGGCCTCGTAGCTGTCCGGGTACCGCTCCAGAGGATACTGCGTGGCCAGGCCTTTCAGGTAGGTCTGCTCCCGGCCCCAGCGCCGGGCCTCCGCCTCCGCAGCCTCCTTGCCAGAGCCTGGGCTGCTCTGGGCAGCTGCGTCTTCCTGCAAAGAGGCCGGCCTCAGAGAAACGCCTCCCCACCCACCCAGCGCGCTGCTCCCTGGTTCCCTACCCTTGTGCTGAAAAAGAAAACAGCACATGGGACCTAGAGGGATGGAGCCCACTTTGCATGCTCCCTGCTCCCCAAAAGCCCCAGAATGTGCCCACCCTGACCTGTCGGTTCAGAGGCCAACTTGCAGTGAGGTCCTCTGTGTCTCCACTCCTCCCTGGGCCTGGGTGGGCACAAAAGTAGGAGTGTCAGGACCAAGTGCCAGCTGAGGGGACAGCAGGCCAGCCCTGGCTCAGGATGCACCTCCCAGGGACCCAGAAGAGCAGCTCAGTATCTAGCTAACAAAGACGCCCAGAGGACAGCTTCACAGGCTGCCTCCTCCCTTTCCTGCCCAGACTTTGTGGCCCTCACTGGCCCCAAAGCCCACTTTTGACCACCAGTTTATCCCACTGACCTGGCTCCTCATGGACACCATCTCCCAGAGTATGAGTTCTGGCCACAGCTGATGGTGAGGTCTGGAGGCTGCTCTCTTCCTCACTCCCCAAGGCAGAGGGGTACACTGAGGGCACCGTTTCCACAGGGGACTGTGGCCCACTCTCCAGGGCTAGGCTCAGTGCTCCAGGGCTGAGGCCTGCCTGAGACACCTGGCCAGGGGAGGCCTGGGGGGTTCCAGACACGTTTGGCTCAGCTTCTGATGACAGTGTCCCCAGCATCATAGGGAACTGATAGATGTGTCCCTGAGTGTTCCACCATGGTTGGGAGGGGGCCACATCTGACACGTTCTCCCCAACCCTGATGCTGGCATCTGACACGTGCCCATGGAGGTTCCACCGTGGCCGAGAGGGGGCCACATCTGACACGTTCTCCCCAATCCTGATGCTGGCATCTGACACATGCCCGTGAAGGTTCCACCGTGGCCGGGAAGGGACCACATCTGACACGTTCTCCCCAACCCTGATGCTGGCATCTGACACGTGCCCATGGAGGTTCCACCGTGGCCGGGAAGGGGCCACATCTGACACGTTCTCCCCAACCCTGATGCTGGCATCTGACACATGCCCATGAAGGTTCCACCGTGGCCGAGAGGGAGCCATTCCACGAACACAGCCTTCTGTGGGAATGTCATCCCCTGACATGTGTCCGAGGAGCTGCTGTGTGGAGTGGCTGCTCCCCTCTTCAGAAGTGACATTGCTGTGTGGGTATGACTGAGGCAGAGCCACCTGTGTGTCAGGGACACATCCACCCAGCTTCATGCCAGTGTCCCCCCACATCTGCTGTCCTGAGCTGCTCAAGTTGCCCTCTATAACCTGGAAGTTCCCTGGAG
Source organism: Arctocebus calabarensis (assembly GCA_963573935.1). Classification (NCBI taxonomy): domain Eukaryota; kingdom Metazoa; phylum Chordata; class Mammalia; order Primates; family Lorisidae; genus Arctocebus; species Arctocebus calabarensis. Next base: position 7,995 of record CAUYON010013111.1, read on the forward strand.
AAGGTGAAGTGGCCACAGCTGGCCTCAGGATGGTACTAAAATCATACTCCTGCAGCTCACAGGACTGAGTTCTGGCTGCTGCAGGTATCTCCCCAAGAGTCACAGAGGGCAGATCTGGACAGATGGTCTGTAGCACTTCCTCTAGCCGGGGGGCCTCACTGGTCTGCACAGGCTGCTCAGCCTCCAGGCCCATGGGCAGGAAGTTTCCAACACTGAGGCCAGCAGAGACGGGCCCAGCCCCATCCCCTGGCTGGAGCCCCCTACAAGCCCCCATTGCTGTAGCCTCCAGGGACGGTGACATCAGTGTACTCGGCCTGTGGACACAGTCCCAGGTGCCCAAATGCTGCTTTCTGGGCTTGGAATCACAGCCTTGACCTCTGTCTGGGTGCTTAGGACCCAGAGACGTAGCCTGAAACACAAGTGCCATGAGACCCAGCATGACCTCTCATTTCCTCCAGCTACCTAACCCCATGCCCCAAGTTCAGCAACACTCAGTAAGCACCAAGGGCCATGGCACACGGCCAGGCAAGCATACCCCACTCAGAGCTTGGGCACCCTGAGTCCTATCTTGGCTCCTCACCTGGGAGCATGCACTCTGGAGGACAGTAAGCTGCTCCTGGGACCTGGGACCCTCTGGCACGTCTTCTAGTATCCCCTGAAATTCAAGCTGGCAGGACAAGAGCATCAGCTAAGGAGTGACTAGGGGAGCCAGTGCCCAGCCCAACCCAGCCACCATACATGGCAGCCACACACACTGAGCAGTATAAGGCGTGCTGGGCTAGCTGGGAGCCTGGCTGCAGAAGCGCTGAGCACCTGTGAGCTCCTTACCATCTATCTGTACCTGTGTGACTGGGTGTCACAGTGCCCTTCTGCAAACCAGTGAGAAACATCAACCCGAACTGACACATACATCTGTGTGCAGTTTCAGGGGGTTCAAAGAGCCAAAGGGAAGAGCTTCCATCTAAAACTGCTGTGGTACCTGGATGCACCTCTGATCTTCTGAGAGAAAACGAAGCCGTGCACTTTCTAGTCGGTGCCTCTGGACTCTCCACAGTGCCCTCTGCTCCCGCCGAGCGGCCTCTGCAGACAACTTGCTGTAATGGTCGACCAGGGCCTGCCTAAAGCCATTGCCCAGAGAGGACACAGTCACCAGAGTTGCCCCACGCAGCAGGCACAACTTGGGCTGGACTGTCCATGAAGAGGCCCTGCCACAGATGCTTGCTGGTGATGCAGCTGCAGGGGTGTCACTTGGAGGCCTGGGAGGTACCTGCCTGCCCATATCCTAACAAATACAGGATGAGACTCTACACAACCTGAAGCCAGGTGGGGGCTCTCAGCCCCTAAAGAAATGAGATCTCACTTCTGAGTGCACACCACACCTCTTCCTATTCTATAGGTGCAGACCCCACCGACTGAGGCTAATGTGTAAAAGTGCATGAAGCAAAACCAATGCAAGCATTTTATTTGCTTAATTCAAAGCCTACCTTGCCTGTCACTCCCAGTGGCTAAGCCTGTCCAGTAAGCAACTGGGCTTAGACCTGGGTCGGCCATCACCAATCTGGTTGTCATAAGCCAAAAACATGTTCCCTGTACCTTTTCTCCATGTAGAAATGGTAGAAAAATCTACTCACATGCACACACATGCATGCACATACACAAACGTTAGTGCATACATAGACACATACACACACCTACATGCACAGCCCTCATGGCCACCCTCTCCTCCAAAGGGCTTTCTCTAAGATGCTAAACAGCTCAGCCCCTCAAGGCTCCAGTTCTGGCTGGGCACAGTGGCTCACTCCTATAATCCCAGAACTCTGGGAGGCTGAGAGAAGATCACTTGAAGTCAGGAGTTCAAGACCAGCCTAAGCAAAAGTAAGACCTTGTCTCTAAAAATAGACAGGCGAAACCTTGTCTCTAAAAACAGCCAGGTGTGGTGGCAGGCACCTATAGTCCCAGCTATCTGAAAGCTAAGATAAGAGGATTGCTTAAGCCCAAAAGTTTCAGGTTGCTGTGAGCCACAATGTCATAGCACTCTACTGAGACAACTGAATGAAACTGTCTCAAAAAATAAACACACACACACAAATAAAAAAATTAGCTGGGCTTGGTGACATGCACGTATAATCCCAGCTACTTGGGAGGCTGAGGGAGGAGGATCACATGCACCCAGGAGTTTGAGGTTGCTGTGAGCTGTGATGATGCCACTGCACTCTAGCTGGGGCAACAAGTAAGACTCTCTAAAATACATACATATAAAAATACACAAACCAGAGCTGTTTAGAATTACGATAACCACTGGCTCGGTGCCCATAGCATGGTGGTTATGGCGCCAGCCACATACACCAAGGCTGCAGGTCGAACCTGGCCCAGGCCAGCTAAACAACAATTACAACTGCAACAAAAAATAGCCATGTGTCGGCTCGGCGCCTGTGGCTCAGTGGGCTAAGGCGCCAGCCATGTACACCTGAGCTGGCGGGTTCGAATCCAGCCCGGACCTGCCAAAAACAACAATGATGGCTGCAACCAAAAAATGGCCGGGCGTTGTGGCGGGTGCCTGT
>CAUYON010013115.1:0-14504 GCA_963573935.1 Arctocebus calabarensis
GGAGGCAGGAGACTCGCTTGAGCCCAGGAATTGGAGGATGCTGTGAGCTGTGATGCCACCGCACTCTACCGAGGGTGACAGCTTGAGGCTCTATCTCAGAAAAAAAAAAGAATCATGCCGTATTAATGGCACGATTCCTGAATGTCAACTCAATTTTTGAATTCTGATAATATATCAGGCCCTGTGCTAATTGCTTTCCATATATCATCTCTCTGAAAGTTCATAACAACAATGTAGGCATTATTTCCCCCATTGCTTATTCATTTAGGAAGCCTGGAGAGGTGAAGAATGTTGTCCCCATTTCTTTGAAGAGAAAGTGGCAGTGTTGGGCTGTGAACTTCTGCTTTTTCTAACCTGATCGCTTAACGTCAAAGCTGTGCATTATTGCTTCAGGCTGCAGCTCTACTATGCTTATGGCTTTGTTAATAAAGGACATCCATCTTCTTAATACAGATAAAAGCAATTTGAATCTCTGCAAGACACAAGATAACTTGTTTTTTCTTAGTTTCTGATGTTTGATGACTATGAAATGCTAACAAAATCACTTGTGAATATGACTCAACCATCCCTCTAATGATTTCAGTAGTAGACTGTACTCTTGTTTGTTCATTCAAAGAAACCTTAAAAAAACTTACAAGTGCTCATATAAATACTGACTTCCTAGAGAGAGTAGGAGAAAGTCTTTAACTAATTAATTTTACTAATCCTCTTTGTGATGGGAATCTGGTTATAAGAGGTGTAATTTATGTACCATAGATTGAAAATAATTTCTTATTTTCTTAGTTTCATGTAAAAAATACGTTTTATAATAAAAAATAAATTTTAAAAAATCAATAAGATGATCACTTGGATCATAGCTACTTTTAAGAAGCCCTAATATCCAGATTAGTTAACATTTTTTTCTGGAGCTCAAGTCAAGCATTTTGGAAAGTGGCATTAGTTCTTTCAGACTCATTCAGAATAATGTTACAGCAGACTAATCCTATGTGGTGCCAAAAGCCCAAAGGGTTTTGAAAGTCTTGAGTACAAACCCTGGGCTATATGTTTGATTCCTCTGTGTATCTTTTATTTTTATTTTTTTTATTTTTTTGAGACAGAGCCTCAAGCTGTCACCCTGGATAGAGTGCTGTAGCATCACAGCTCACAGCAACTTCCAACTCCTGGGTTCAAGCCAGTCTCCTGCCTCTGCCTCCCAAGTAGCTGGGACTACAGGCGCCCGCCACAACGCCTGGTCATTTTTTGGTTGCAGCCGTCATGGTTGTTTGGCGGGCCCAGGCTGGATTCGAACCTGCCAGCTCAGGTGTACGTGGCTGGCGCCTTAGCCTGCTGAGCCACAGGCGCCGAGCCTCCTCTGTGGATCTTTTAGCTTCACACGTGCTGGGGCCCAGCCAGGCTCCAACGCTAACCAGGTATTATCTACAAGTTGACTTTTGGTTTCCCAAGGGACTGAGTAAAATGAGGTGAATGGTTTATGCAAATTTATTACCATTTCAAAAAAGGAAAGCATCCTCCTTACACCTCAGCTAAGCATATATCCCTTCGTTGGCAAATTCAGCAACTGCTCTTTTAGAAAGCCATTGACATCAGAAAATTTAAAAATTTATATCATGTGCTAGCATTTGGCCTTTGTTTATCTCAACATTGTTCCACCTAAGCATAAAACACACTGTTAGGGCCCTTTTAATTTTTTTTTTTTTTTGTTAGATTTATAATTCAACGATAAAGGCAATTCAAGTGAGAAACTTCAGTACGTTGATTTTGTTCTTTGAGTCATTGCACTGTAATTAGCGGAGTGGAGTTTAAATGCAGCACAAGAACATCTTTCTTGTCTGTTTATGTCAGAAAAAAAACGGCTAATGAGCACTTATCAAAAAGATGAACATTTTTTTCATTAAATTAAGTAAAATCAAAACAGATTTATAATGTACTATTATGTTTCAGCTTGGAATAAATTGAGTAAAATAGCTAATATCTTCACAGCTTCCTGAGAATTTCTTTGCATGGCAGAATCCACCCCCACCTTCCCTGTCCCCCGCTACAGGCACACATACTGAGGCTTCAGGAAAATGTCCTTTGGGGGCGGCTTTCTTTGCGGCATCAAGGCACATTCCTACAGAATTGGGAATGGCTTTAATATTATTTGTAAGATCTGAGTATTTCTGAAGCAGGTGTCAACATTGATTGTGCTAATGTGCTTTGCTATTTAATAATATACAACTTTAAAATGGTTTAAATTAGTTAAAAAAATGTTTATTTATTTATTTTTTGAGACAGGATCTTGCTCTGTTGCCCAGATTAGAGACTAGAGGCATGATTACAGCTGGCTGCAGCCCCAAAGGCTATCCTTTGCCTCAGTTTCCCATGAGGCTCAGACTATAGGCACATGTGACCAAGCCCAGCCAATTTTTCTTACTTTTTGTACAGATGGGGTCTTGCTATGTTTCCTAGGTTTGAGGCTCCAGGGGTCGAGTGATTTTCCCATGTCTGCCTCCCAAAGTGCTGGGATTATAGGTGAGAGAAATTATGCCTGGCCTAAAATAACTTTTATTTATTTATTTTGAGACAGAGCCTCAAGCCGTCGCCCTGGGTAGAGTGCTGTGGCATCGCGGCTCACAGCGACCTCCAACTCCTGGGCTCCAGTGATTCTCCTGCCTCCACCTGTCAAGTAGCTGGGACTACAGGCGCCTGCCACAATTGCCTGGCTAGTTTTTGGTTGCAGCTGTCGTTGTTGTTTGGTGGGCCCGGGCTGGATTTGAACCTGTCAGCTCAGGTGTAGCCACTTGAGCCACAGGCACTGAGCCCTAAAATAACTTCTAAAAACCACTTCCCTCTGCTTTCTTAGAATGGTCAGTCAAAATGCCACCCGGTACTCAGCATGATGCAGCGTGTTCTTTTGGTGTGAGATTTTTGTGTGTGTTCAAGTAGAGGAACATTAGCTTATGTGTTACCAAAAGATACAAAAATGAAGGCTGATTCCTTAGGAAAGTTTGTGGTTAAAAATGTAGAAAACTTGAAGAAATTTCTCTGTTTAAGTGTCATTTAGATGGCAGGCTATTGTCAGGTCATCAAGGAGTCTTACTTGCTCTTCCACTAAGAGAAAGTCAAGTCCATTTTCAGCCCAGTGCCTACTTGTACTGTATAATGTGTGCATATCTACAAAGCAACTTATATAACAAGGCTTTATGTGGATAAAGAATAATCTTGTCTTCCTCAAGTTTTTTGAGTTTGCATTAAAGGTTAGGGTGAATAGACTAGAGATAAATTGCATGTATGTAAAAAATAGAAATGGTAATTATAGACATCCTTGTCTTATTCTCAATATCGAGGTGGGGAGGGGAACTCACTATTTTACCATTAATGTATTTAAAGCAGTTTTTTTTTTTTGCTGTTTTTTGGCCAGGGCTGGGTTTGAACCCTCCACCTCTAGCATATTGGGCTGACGCTCTACTCCTCTGAGCCACAGGCGCTACCCCAAAGCAGATTTTAAAAACATACTCTTCATTACTTAAGAATGTTCCCTTCTCCTAGTTTGTTAAGAGTTTTAAAAATTATGAATGAACATTGAATTTTGTCAAATGCTCATCTATCTTTTCCATCACTTCCCATTCTTTCATTATTCTTTCACTGAAGATCATCTTTCTGCCTGAAAAGCTCCCATCAGTATTTCATTTAACATAGTTCTGCTCAGAATGAATTCTCTCAGTTTTTATTCATCTGAAAATAATCACTTTGCTTTCATTTTTGAAGGGTATTTTCTCTGTGTTGGGGGGCTAAAACTTTCCCCCTCTCTCTCTTCCTCCTATCCTCCTAAAACAAAAGGCCTCCCTTGCCCCATACCCAGAGTTCCACTGTAAGGACCCTAGACCCTAGCCCACCAGAACCTTCCAGCAAGCTGTGGAATCTTCCTCCCCCTGTGCCCAGTATAAAAACAAGCCTCCATCACCTTTGGTGCAGATGCCATCTTTGTATGGGACAGAGGGCACCTCTGTCCCCTTCATTAAACTTGGCCTGAACCTGTCCCAGTCTCCTCTTTGGGTTCACTGCCAAAGCCTTTTCACTCTGCGTATAGAATTATTAGAATTCTGCATTAGAATTACTTCCTCTAAGTACTTTAAAGATGTCATTTTTTTGTCTTCTGTTGTCTGTTGTCTCCATTGAATAAGTCACCTTGATATTGCTTTGAAAATCTTATATTTTTTCATTGCTTCATTTGAGATTTTCCTTGTCTTTGGTTATTAGCAGTATTATTACATTTGCTTTTCTTTAATTTGTCCAGCTTGAGTCCACGATGATTGTTGAATCTGTGGTTTCATGTCTTTAAGTTTGGTAAAGTCCTCTGTTAATACCGTCATATATTGCTTCTTTCCTATTATTAATTTTCTGTCTATTATACTAATTAGGTTATATTTTATAGTGGCATATGTGTCTTATACTTTGTTTTAAATCCTTTCATCTCTATGCACTTCACTCTGAATATTTAGACTAACTTATCTTCCAGTTAATTAATTTTCTTTTCTGTGGTGACTAAGGTGCAGTTTAACCTATCTGATGAATTCATACTGTTATTAGGGGTGAAGGGAGAACTTCAACTCACAGTAAAACAGATTAATAAGAGAAAAGCTGTACAAATTTAGTTTAACGTGTATACATGGGAACCCTCAGAAACTGAAGATTCAATTCTTATTCTGTAGAGATGTTTTTAAAGAAAAGGGGGGTCTTGAAGTAGAAAAACAGGCTTGGGGAGGCAGAGAGTGAGAGAAGATACCCAGAAAAAATAAGATCTAAGAGAACAGAGCTCTTCTCAAGGAGACTCCAGGGATACAACTGTGAGGTGGTGACTCAGCTATTTGTAGACGTAACTTCCTGGGACCTGGAAACTTCTGCTTCTGTAAAAGCCTCTGGTTCTGTAAAAGTTAGAGCCCACTTTTCTAGCTTGATTCACACTGACCAGTGAGAAAGGTACCTGTGGGCCGGAACTTTTTGACTGGCTATAAAAAGGAGACCAAACCAGTCAGGGAGCGTGGCCATTTTGAATTCTTCTGTGCCTGGCTCCACTGGCTGGGATAAAGCCCTTCCTCTTTTAATCACAGCGTTTGGGTGTTCATTCTCTCCATTGGGCTTCACCATTCTGCAACAAGAGGAAGAAACTTGAGTAGGTAGCAAAGGTGTTCTTGTTATATAAATGAAATGTTTAAGGTAAGAGCCCTCAGAGAGAATAGATGGTAAATGTTTCCTTTGCGGCCTTAGAGGTAATATACTCTCAGTTAATCTTTTCTAAATTGGACAGGGGGCAGACTTGCAAGTTCTCTACAGATGTAAATCCTCCTCCCCAACAAAAGATAGCTTGGTGAGATTTATGGCAGCCGTCTAAAAATAAGTCAGAGAAATATATTTTGTGGAAAAATATTTCTTTTTGAGGTAGAGTCAATCTCATTATGTTGCCCTCTGTAGAGTGCAATGGCATCACAGTTCACAGCAACCTCAAACTCTTGGGCTTAAGGGATTCTCTTGCTTCAGCCTCCCAAGTAGCTGGGACTACAGGAGCCTGCCATAATACCCAGCTATTTTTTTTGTTGCAATTGCTATTGTTGAGTAGCTGGCCCAGGGTTGGGTTCGAACCTGCGAGGCTCAGTGCATGCCGCAGGCACTGTAACCACTGTGCTACAGGCGCTGAGCCAATTTTGTGATAAAATATTTCTAATGTCCTTCCATATAGTGATTGTATTTCATAGATCTCAGTACATGGGTAAAATTTTCAACAATTTCTATGTTTTTTTGCTTTGGGGGTAACATTTATTTTTTTTTTATTTATTTATTTTTTGAGACAGAGCCTCAAGCTGTCACCCTGGATAGAGTGCAATGGCATCACAGCTCACAGCAACCTCCAATTCCTGGGCTCAAGTGAGTCTCTTGCCTCTGCCTCCCAAGTAGCTGTAACTACAGACACCCACCACAATGCCCGGCCATTTTTTGGTTGCAGCTATCATTGTTGTTTGGCGGCCCGGGCTGGATTCGAACCCGCCAGCTCAGGTGTACGTGGCTGGCGCCTTAGCCCATTGAGCCACAGGCACCGAGCTGTAACATTTATTTTTTAAATAATTTTAAACTTACAAAAAACTGGTAGAAACAATTACTGTAACAGTGTAGTCACTCTCCTCCCCTAGATATGGAAATGTAAAATTGAGAATGGGGAATACGTAACAAAGGATGGCCTGGAAAAGCTGCAAACAAATGTTTTCTGTATGTTTAAAACCTCCCTTACTCTTTTTAGAAGCCGAGGCCTGCATCCCTGCCTTGGTCTGGTCAGGAGGGCCAGCAGATGTCTTTTATTCTTTGTGCCCCAGGAAATGGTTTGGCTGAAATGTAAGAGATGAGAGATGGAGACCCAGGGCCTGGCTGGCAAAAGCCCAGAGCCTCCCAAGTGAGTGGAGGTCATGGCTTTGTCTTTGACAGGGATGTGATGATTAGAATCATTGACTATAGTTGAATGACAATAGGCACCTCCTTTTAAAAGTTCTGTGTTTAGGGAGGCACCTGTGGCTCATTAAGTAGGGTGACGGCCCATATGCCGAAAGTGGCAGGTTCAAACCCAGCCTCGGCGAACTGCAAAACAGAAAAATAGCCAAGTGTTGTGGTGGGCACCTGTGGTCCCAGCTACTTGGGAGGCTGAGGCAAGAGAATCGCCTAAGCCCAGGAGTTGGAGGTTGCTGTGAGCTGTGTGACACCACAGCACTCTACTGAGGGTGATAGAGTGAGACTCTGTCTCAAAAAAAACAAAAAAAAAAGTTCTGTGTTTATGTTTATGTTCAGTAAATTTGGTATTTTGAGATAAATAGGCTGCCATGTTTCCTCCTTTGCCAGCAAAATAATAAATTTAGCTTTCCTTCTCCTCAAACCACTTATTCTTAATGTGGCCTAGAGAGCAAGTGCCAAGCATTTAGTAACATTAATGTTGGATACCTTCTACCTAGATTCACCCATCTTTTACATTTTCCCTCTGGGGAAGAAGGAAAACTTCCCTTCTCCCAGGAGTTTCATAAAAACATCGATTCACAAGAAGGCAGATTAATAAGAGAAAGAGATAAACAAATTTATTTATGTGTGCACAGGAGAATCATATAATCATTACCCAATATCCCAGTGGGCTCTAGGAGTTTGTATATTCTCATTTTAGGGGGATGGGAATATTGGTAGTTCTGTTGAGTGGCAATAAATGGTTCCTGGAGAGGATGAATAAATACTTGGGAAAATGAATGGATGGAGGGAAGAGACTGACTTGTAAATGATTCTCTTTGGAAATTAACTTAATCCGAGAGACAGATATTATCTTTAAAATGGGTTAGTTCACATCTGGTTGCATTCTCAATCTTCTTTCCTGAAATGTTTTAAGATAACAAGGAGAAGGAAGGTCTTTTTTTTTTTTTTTGATGGGTTTTATTTTATGAAGATAGAGGGAAAGCCCATTCCAAGGCTTGTTGATGTCTAAGGGCCTTGAATTCAAAATACTCTTTGTATCAAAGAGTCACATTTTGGGGTAAAATTTCTTAGACTCCTTCATCCTGCTTGCTTTATCATCCCCCCTCCCTGCCCATGTATTCCATCCTTGTCTCAGCATATCTTTTTGAACTATTTGAAAGTATGTTGCAGATATCATGCCTCTCTGTTCCTAAATTCTTCTGTTTGTATTTACTAAAAAAGAAGAATTTTTTCTTATCTAACCACAATACAATTATCAAAATTATGAAGTTTGATATCAATACTAAAGGAGAGTAAATGTAAATTTTTTTGTCAACCCTCATAAGTGAGTAGTTGCAACAAAAGACAGATTAACAAAGGAAGAAACTATAAAATTTATTAACAGAAATGTTACAGGAAGATGAGGCCCCATGGAGAGAAAGAGCATGTTTAAAAGAGGAAGGGCTTTATTCCAGCCAGCGGAGCCAGGGCACAGAAGAATTCAAATTGGCTACCCTACCCAACAGGCTCTGTCTTCTTCTTTTTATCCCCAGTAAAAAAGTTCCAGTTTACAAGTAACTTTCTCATTGGTCAGTTTGACTCAAGCTGGAGAAGCTGGCTCTGACTCTTACAGAAGCATGGGCTTTTACAGATGCAGAAGTTTCCAGGTCCCTGGAAGTTAATCCTACAAATTCCTAAGAGCTGAGTCACCATGAGGAGGACCTTGTGGGTGTATCCTTGGGGTTCTCTGGAGAAGACCTCTGTTCTCTTAGACCTTACTTTTTCTGGGTATCCTCTCTCAAATACACTGCATACCATGAGCAAGAAAAGTTACTCAGAAGTAGTGGCTTAGAAAATGGAAGGCAACCCATTTAGTTACTCAAAAGTGGTGGTTTACATAAGACTTTCGATGGCAAGCAATACATTTTAGAGAGGTAATAGGTCAAAGAGGAAAGTAGCCCCAGGCTTCCAAAGGCAGGAAACCTGATAGAAGAAATAAAGTTTGCTGCCAGATTCTTCTGACCAGTGTCTCTGACCTTGAGAGAGGATACCCGAAAAGGGTGAAGTCTAGGAGAACCGAGAAGGGTGAGGTCTGGGAGAACAGGTCTTCTCAAGGAGACCACAAGGATACACCTGCAGGGTCCTCTCCATGGTGACTCAGCTCTTGGGAATTTGTAAACTAACTTCCTGGAACTTGGAAACTTCCAAGTTCTGTGAAATCCTGTAGTTCTGTAGGGGCTAGAATAGCATCTCCCGCTTGATTCAAACTGGCCAATGAGAAGGGTATCTGTGGGGTGGAACTTTTTGACTGTTGGTAAAAAGGGAAAGACCAAGCCAGTTGGAGAGCGTGGCCATTTGGAATTCTATGCCATAAGCTCCCAGCTGGTGAATAAAGCCCTTCCTCCAATAAATGTGGTGTTTGGGTGCTCTTTCTCTCCCTTGGCCTTGTCTTCCAGCAACAACCTAATTAGCGCTATCTGTGATAAGGAGAGTTTATTTCCTATCTTTAGGTAAGAAAGGAGGAGGCAGGGAGAAGGTAAAAAGACCTTTTGTCTTTGTAAATCTCTGCCAGAGAGAAGGCAGAGAGCTCCTCTGAGTTCTAATTATCGTTAGCTCAACAATCCTTCATATTTTATGGAGAAAGCACTCTGATTTCCTTAATGTTATTGAAAGCTTGGCACTTGTCCTCAAGTCAGCATCAGAAGAATGAGGACAAGTAGTTTGAGTAGAAGGAGAGAGATTTATTAATTTCTGTCAAATGAGGAAAATGGCAGACTCCTGTCTCAAAGTACCATTTCCTAATCATAAGCAGATTTATAGAGCTTTTCAGAGGAGGGTTTTCAGTTCTAAGCTATTGTTTAACTACAGTTTATGATTTTGATAGTCACATTTCTGGTGAAGACGATTCCATGACCTTTGTCTGCCTAGTTCCCTGAGCCAAAATCTCCCGTAGCACCAAGTACAAAGGACACTCCCCTTTCCTTCCCAACTGCTGGCGTGAGGCAGGTTTTAGTGCTCCAAAAGGAGTGGTGGAGGTTTTTTTATTTTTATTTTTTTTAAGAGACAGAGTCTCACTTTGTCACCCTCAGTAGAGAGCTGTGGTATCACAGCTCACAGCAACCTCCAGCTCGTGGGCTTAGGCGATTCTCCTGGCTCAGCCTCCCGAGTAGCTGGGACTACAGGCGCCTGCCACAACACCCGGCTATTTTCTTGTTATTGTTGCAGTTTGGCTGGGGCAGGGTTCAAACCCACCACCCTCAGTATATGGGGCCATCGGTATATGGGGCCATCGCCCACCTCACTGAGCCACAGGTGCCACCCAAGGAGTGCTGGAGGTTTTAAAGGGACAGAAAACATTTTTTATGTTGGCGTTGTTTTCAGGCCATTCCTCTGTTACATATTCCCCACTGTCAATTTCAGGCTTCCATATCTATGAGAGGAGGCACGACTCCTCTGTTAGGTTAACACAATACTAGGGTATGACCCATAGTCTAAGTTCAAATTGTATTAATTATTTCAATAATGTCCCCCCTTCTAGCTACATATTTTATCCCTATCCATTATGTCCAGCACATAATCTGGGATCATGCATTGCATTTAGTTGTCACATCTGGTTAGCCCTTAATTGGAACCGCTCTTCAGCTTTTGTCTTTCATGATCTTGCCATTTATTTTATTATTATTTTTTTTATTGTTGGGGATTCATTGACGGTACAAGAAACCAGGTTACACTGATTGCACTTGTTAGGTAAAGTCCCTCTTACAATCATGTTTTGCCCCCCAAATGTGTGGCACACACCAAGACCACCCACCTCACTCCTTCCCTCTCTCTGCTAGTCCTTTCCCCAGATCTTGCCATTTTTCAAGAGCACAGAACAGGGTATACTGTTTTATAGACTATTTCTCAGTTTTCGTTTGTCTCATGGCCCGTCATGATTAGGTTAAGAAGATGCTTTTTTTGGTAGGAAAAACATAAAGTTGGTATTGTGTCCTCCTCAAGTCCATCATGTTGGGAGGCATGTCGTGTTCATATGATTCACGATTGGTGACATTAGCTTTGATAACTGGGATAAGGAAGTGTCTGCTAGCGCGCTCCATCATAAAGTTACTATTGTTCCCTTGTAATGAATAAATAATTTGTGGGGAGCTACTTTGAGACTGTTTAAATATTCTGTTCCTTATCATACTTTTACCCACTATAATTTAGTAACCATTGATGATTTGTTTTGTGTTATTTATTTATTTATTTATTTTCGAGATAGAGTCTCACTCTGTCGCCCTCGGTAGAGTACTGTGTTGTCACAGCTCACAGCAACCTTCAGCTCTTGGGCTTAGGTGATTCTCTTGCCTCAGCCTCCTGAGTAACTGGGACTAAGGCACCACCACAACGCCCCAGCTATTTTTTTTGTTGCAGTCTGGGCGGGACTGGGTTTGAACCTGCCACCCTCAGTATATGGGGCCGGTGCCCTACTCACTGAGCCACAGGCACTGCCCTCCATTGATGATTCTTGACTAAATCAATTATTATTCTGATGTTTGCATGATAATGATAATGATTTTCTAAATCCATTATCCTTTTACCTCTATTACTTGGCATATTTACATAAAGAATAATCTTTCTTTCACCTCTAGTTATTAATTTATTAATTTAGTAAGATGCAGGAATTCCTTTTTATTTAAAGGGGTTGTAATCCATTGATATTACTTTTAAGTTTGAGGCTCAAAGGTTCCAGATGTAGCCTCTGGGAGCCCACTTTCAGTGTGCTTATGTGAACTTCTGGCATGCCCCATCATTCTTCGAGAATTTCTTTGTTTTCTGGTACAATAAGTTGTTCTAGAATCATCTTTTTCTTTCTCTGCCCCAATGTTGGAGTCAGCTTGAAGGAGTCCTGATTCCTTTTTTTGTGAATGGTGGTATTTAGAGATTTAAATCTGGTCATTAAATGTGCTCATTTTGCTACTGGAGTGCCATTGTGTCCAGGCTCCATAGGGCTAGGAAATCTCTCTCTCTGTAATCTGTGAGTTCATATTGATACAGCCAAACCCAGTCTAACGCCAGAGGATCATTTTAGCTTTTCTCCTTCCTATCTTTGCAGGTCCTTTCTCCAGGGAAGAAGTCTCACACTATCCTCATTGTGTGTACACATTCGGTCAGGTTTAAATTCACAACAAGCAGATTGAGAATTGCTAAACTTACCACTAGTAAAGAAAATTCCCACTGAGTTCAAGACCAGCCTGAGCTACAGTGAGACCCTGTCTCTAAAAATAGCCAGGTGTTGGGGCGGTGCCAGTGGTCCCAGCTACTTAGGAGGCTGAGGAAAGAGGATCATTTGAGCCCAGGAGTTTGAGGTTGCTGTGAGCTATGACACCATGGAACTCTACCGAGGGCAACAAAGTGATACTGTCTCACAAAAAATAATAATAATAATGATAATAAAATAAAATAAACATAAAAAATATAGCTGCTAACCAATGTTCGTTATTTGTTAACAGATCTTTTTTGTCTGTAGACTGAGGGTATATAGTCAAAAATAGTAATTTTTTCCCCTTGCTATGATTACGTTATTCATTTGAAATACATGTAGGTTAATTTATTTCTATTTATATTCCATTTTAGGTTCCCCTCATCATTATTGTTTTAACATCATCATCAACATTTTCATCATTGTCATTTTGCGTGAGTATATGTAACATTAACATGATTCCCAACCCCCAAATTATATAAATAGATGTATTCAGGGGAGTGTTAAGCTTCTTTCCTTAGCCTGTTGACCTTGTTAATTAATGCTCCCTCCTTAGTTTTTGTATAATCTTCCTGTTTCTTTTGGTAAACATAAATATATACATTTATACAATTTTCTTTTCTTTCTTACACCAAAGTGGCATACTATCTATGCTTTTTTGCACTTTAATTTTTTTGATGGGCAACAAATATCTCCTGGAAATCTCTCCATATCTCATCTTTAGTTTTTACTTACAGCTGCTTAGTATTCTATTGTGTGACTGTGCCATTGTTTATTTAGCCAATCTCCTATGTATGTTTTTCCTCAGTATTTTTTCATCATGACCAGTGATGTACCTTGTCCATAGGTGTTTTTGTCTTGTTAAGGGTACGTCTCCAAGGTAAATTCTCAGAGTTGGGGGGAAACTTACTTGTTGTTTTGGTAGGATATTGTCAAATTTCCCTCTTTCATGCTGGGGAAATGCCTACCAACAGCATTTGAGAGTGTCTCTTACCTCGTGGCCCTGTCAAGAGCATATACTGTTGAGTTTTGTAACTTTTACCAACCTGACAGTTGAAAAATGGTATTTCAGCATAGTTATGATTTGCGTTTCTCTTATTATGACTGATGTTGTCCATCTTCTTGTGTGTTTAAAGAGCATATGGAAATCTTTCTTTGTGCATTGTCAGCTGTCACTTGTGCTTATTTTTTTGTATTGGAATCTTGATCTCTCCCCCTCAATTTTAGAGCTCCTTATGTACTAGGAATGGATATTAACCCTTTGGAATCATGTTCATCATAGTTATTTTAAAGTTTAAGTCTGAATCTGTGCAACTAGTTTTTATTGTCTTTTAAAAAAAAACAAAATTCTTTTGGGTTTTGATCAATTTCCTGGTGGGCCTTATAGTTTTTGATTGACTATCGGACTTTGTTTATAAGATGTTGTGCGGCTCTGGAGACAATATTTTCCTCTGGAGATGTCAGTAATTTAGTGCTTTACGGGCAGATAATCTTGCTCAGGGCTGGACGATTTAAGGTTTGTTCACTCTAAAGAAGTAGCCCCAACTGAAAGTCTGGGGTTTTTGCCTTCCTCCGCAGCAGTCCTGAAAGCCAATTTTTGTATCCTCAGCACTATGGGGCTCCTATTTTCTTAGACATTTAGCCACCCAGCAGGTGCTTTCTGTCAATTTCCTCTGTCTTGTTCACAGCCGGGGCAGTTTTGGAGTCAAGAAATGCCTCAAGGGGAAATTGGATGATCAGGCTCCTTCTCTGCAGCTCACTCTTGGATGTTGGCCTTTGCATTTCTGTCTCCTTTCCCAAGCTGGAGGTTGCTGCTGTGTCTTCAGCCTTTTTTCGCCACACAGAGAATTGGCAAATGTCCTCATGAGAAAGAGCAGAGGCAAAGGCAGAGCCTACCTGAATGGGTCACTCCGTCTCCAGGGTTGCAGCTTGTAAAGTCCTGCTGCCCTGATTATTTCCTGATACCTTCCAGCAGCTCTTCTTTTACAGTTTTATCTAGCTTTTATAGTTGTTCTCAGAGGGGTGGGTTATTTTGATACTAGTGATTCCATCATAGCTAGTAGCAGCAGTCATTTTTCCACTTAGCACATTTTATTAAATCTGTATGGAAATAAGAAAACACAGTGAAATTGGCGAAGCATTTTAAAATTGACATGAAAATTGGCTTGCTCATATGCTGGTGGGGAGGCGATAAATTGGTACCACCTTTCTGGAGGGCATTAATTTATATCAAAAGACTTAACATTTCATCTCCCCTTTGATCCAGAAATTCTGCCTCTAGGAATTTATGCTAAAATATAATCATGAATGCGTAGGATGATTTATTTGTGAAAATTTCCATCCCCTGACCCAAACTGGAATCAAAACCCTAAGTGTGCAACAATGGGGGATTTAATAAATTGTGGTGCTTTGTGGCAATGGAATATAATGGAATTCAAAGTTAAAAATGATGTTGAAGAATATGTAAACATTTCAATGATCTATCATTAAGTGCAAGAGATTATAAAACAACCACGGTGATCCCATTTAAAAATGTATTCGCATACAGGGAAAGGGGAAAGGGAGGGGAGGGGAGGGGGGGTATGGGTAGAGGGAGGGCAATTAGTGGGAACACACCTACGGTGCATCTTAGCAGGGTACTGGCGAAACTTATTAAAGGTTTAATTAAGAGTATTAATGTCTTTATATAGTGATCAAGGAAATGCCATGAAGGATATCTGTAACAGTATGATCAAAATATTTCTGAATGTATATGAATCGTGCCCTGTGATTGCACCAATGTACATAATTATGATTCAATAAAATT
>CAUYON010013117.1:0-17617 GCA_963573935.1 Arctocebus calabarensis
AGCAACCTCCAGCTCTTGGGCTTAAGCGATTCTCTTGCCTCAGCCTCCCTAGTAGCTGGGACTACAGGCACCCGCCACAGCGCCCGGCTATTTTTTTTGTTTTGCAGTTCAGCCGAGGCCGGGCTTGAACCCGCCACCTTCGGTATATGGGGCCGGCGCCCTACTCGCTGAGCCACAGGAGCCGCCCAGCATTTAAGCCTTTTTTATGCATGAAGCAGGCACTTTGCAGTGAGGGCTGGCAGCTGGGGACACACCCAGCCACCTAGGCCTCTGCCCTACCCAGGAATGACCCCCTTCCGGGCATATGCTCTGTGAGAGTTCAGTGGTGTCAGGGAAAGCTTCCAGAGAAGGTGGCCTGAAAGGGTGGGGACTGCTGCTGGAGGGGATGGGGTAGGACTGGGGGAAGGCCAGTCAGTGGCAGGGGGGTGGACCACAGGCTATAACTCCTGAGAACACTGCCCTTGCCTGTCCCAGGCTGAAGTCTCACTTCCTTCTAGACCTCAGTTTCCCTACTTGCCTTGAAAGTTCCTTCTGTGATCTTTGATTCAGGATGGAGGTGAGGAGTGAAAGTGTCTGGACAAGGAAAAGGGGCTGGGAGGGGCAGGTAAAAAGAGGCTGTGCAGGTGCAGCCCAGGCCAGATCCACCCCGCTCTTTCTGCCTTCTTGGTTTGTACAGCAGGACTGGAAACCTGAATTTCTTGTTGTGCCACAAAGGTAGAAGAGAGGTGGCTTGGGCTGTGGTCTGCATGGGGTGGAGCTGATCTCACAGGCTGGGAGGGCTAAGGAGGGGAGAGGTGACTACGGGTACAGAAGGCCATGCCCTAAGGCATGGTGACCAGGGGAGTGGTCAACTCTAGTTCTCAAGATGACCCCCACACAGTCTGGTCCTGCATGCCACTTTGTCCCCATGCACCCCCGCCCCCAGGACCTGTCTGCAGTCCTAGTGGAAACTGCCAAGCTTTGCTAGCTGGATGTGGGCAGAGTCGGGCTTGGGCACTACCTTGGAGCTCCCAGGCTGGTGAGGGAGACGTCTCCCAAAGGCAAACCCAGTGTGGTCAGGGATGGAAGGGCACACAGGAGGCCAGGTGCCCAGAGCAGGGCCATGTCAGAATCAGCAGTGTCTCAGTGCATGGCTACACCCCATCTAGGCCCTAGTCCCCATCCCCCTCCTGCGCGTCTTGCCTGCCAGCCCTCTCCATGCCTGCTCTGTCTGTCACTGCCTCCAGGCAGCCTCCTCTGGTCTCTCTCTGGCCTCTGCTGCTGCAGTTCTGCTCCCATGAAGGGTCAGGGTCTGGTTCCTTGTCAAGGATCCTGCCTGTGGACAGAGACTTGCCCTAATTCACTCAGTGACCCATGTCTAGCCACTGGCAGAAGGGCCAATACTGGTCTTGAGAAGACTGGTTCCTTGGTGTCAGGGGTGAGGACCTGGCCTCCCTTGACCTTTTGGTCTCATTGCTATATAGCAAAACCTTCTATGCTGGGCTTAGGTTAGGTGCAGGGAGATGGTGGCCTTGCCTCTCATAAAACCTAGCCTACCTGGAGGTTGTGGAGCCAGACAGTTTGAGTTTGAGGCTCAGTTCACCTCTTCCTATGCAGCTCTGGAAAGTGACTGGGCCTTGCTTTCCTCATCTGTAAGAGGGGCTGTGAACAGTCTGCCAGGGCTGATATGCACAGTGCCTGACTGCCTAGTCAGTTGCTTCTGGAGGGAGGTGATGGGTGAAGGTGGCTGGACAAGGAAGAGGGGCTGGGGAGGGTGGAAGGAGGCTGTGCGGGTGCAGCCCAGGCCCGCTCCACCCCTGCCTTGCTGCCTTCCTGGTTTGTACAGCGGGACTGGAAACCGGAATTTCTTGTTGTGCCACTAAGGGAGAAGGGAGGTGGCTTGGGCTGTGGTCTGCATCTGGTGGAGCTGGTCTCACAGACAGGTGCTAGGTCACTGTGGATCACTGTGAGCTGTTTCTTTGGTGGTTCCCTTTAGAAGTGCCTCAAGGTGGCCTCTGGATTCCAGGGTAGGCCCTAGGTGCCACTAACCTCAGGTGGTTTCTTTAGGTTAGTGCTGGTAACCCAGAGCTTCCTATGGCAGTGGGGACACTGCCTCCTTCTCCACCTGCACCCTCCTAGCTTGCCTGACTCCCTGCAGGTCTCCACTCTGCTGCAAGTCAGGGCAGTGGAATCCAGGAGCCCAACCACTGGGCTCCTCTCTCAAGTGCTGGAGAAGTGTCTGGCCAGAGCTCTGTCCTGGGGTGTCAGGGCCAGGCTGGGTGGTTGGATGTGTCCCAAAGGCCTGCCCCATCCTGCAGCTCAGTGGGAAGGAGAGCTCTGGACAGGAATCCAGCAGACCTGGGTTCTGTCCCCTTCACTTGTTTGCCTCATGACCTTGGAAGTCATTGCTCCCATCTGCGCTCAGCCTACTCTGTGGAATGGGGCAGTTGTGTCTCTGTCACAAGGCACTGCCTGGGAGGATCTGAAGTAGGGGCCTGACCCCGGGAGGGACACCAGGGAGTCACTTTCTTACTGCGGGATCTGGTGACCCCAGGCAGTGGCTCTGTCTCTCTTCCCATGGCACAGTGTGGCCGGGATCCTCCAGATACTGAAGCTCCTTTCCTCCCCAACATCCTGCCTCCTCTCTGGGGCTCAGAGAGGCAGCAGCTAAGTCATAGCTCCCTCTGGTCAGAAGGCTGGTCTGGGTGTGATCAGGGCTAGGAGATAAGATAGGAGGGCCAGCCGCTTCCTCCAACTGTGCTTCCTGAAGTGGTCCCCTGGGGGCAGGATGAGAGCAGGCTACCTCACTGCCCTGCCCAGACCCATGCTCTGGGTCACTCTGCAGTATTGGAAGGGGCTCTCAAGACCTGGGGGCTTTTAGCCCATTCTCTGGCACAGGGGGCCATAGGAGTCTAAGACACCTTGGGCCCTTTGTCCCATTTTCCTTGCCAAGTGCCTGTCACACAGTAGGTGCCCAGTCATTGTGAGCTGTTTCTGTGGTTTTCCCACCCACCTCCATGGATGACCATTAATTTCCTTTGCACAGGGGAGAGAAACAGATGCCCAAAGTCGCACAGCGAGTAAACTCGGAGCAGGAATTCAGGTTCCATCTTCCTGCCTCTGCTGCCCTCTGCTGGTTGCCTGTGCTGTTGTGCTTGAACTAGCTCAGGAGCACCTGCTGAAGTAGAGGGAGGCAGAGGGCAATTGCCCTTCTGCTTGTGCCTTGTGGCTGGGGCATGGTACTCAGCCTCTGTAGGCCTCAGTTTCCGCATCTGTAAAACAGGCATTTTCCCAGCTCTGGGTGAAACCCAGGCCTGAGCGGATGTGTCAGGTGTAGGGCCATGATAGGGATTGATTGTGGTGTCAGCAGGATGCCTGGTACATGGAAGGCACATCCCAGTGTTGGCCTCCCTACCCTCTGCTGGACCTGTCCTTTGGTGAGCAGTCGCTCCCTCTGAACTTGCAGAGTGAAGGTGCTGATGGGAGAGGAGGAGGGGCCTGCTGGACACAAGTGGTACATATGTGCCCCAAGTTGATCCTGGACTGGGCAGGGGGAATGGAGCCCCTCCCCCATGCCCAGCCCCACACCAGCCTGACCACTGGACTCAAGTCAGGCACAGACAGGGTACGTGGGGGCTCTGTAGGTGTTTGCATGGCTCTGCTCCAGGGCCAGGGGCAGGGGTTGCACAAGGACCAGCCCAGGGTCAGGCCTCTGGGTGGGGTATTAACAGCTATGGGAACACAGGGTGAGCCTGCCTTTCCAGGTTGTATTCGTGGTATGGGAGCCTCCTGCGTAGGGCTGGGCATAACATCCCAGTTCCTGGAAATTGAAACAGACTTTCATTTTCTTTGGGTCAGGCCTTGGGCTTGGCACTTTCCACATATTGACTCTTCGCAAAGTAGGAATCATCAATCCTGCTTTAGAGATGAGAAAGCTGAGGCTCAGAGAGGGAAAGTGCAGAGTGAGGAGCTGGAATTCAGTCTCTAGTCTGAAGCCAAGGCCTGTGCTTTACCTCTCACACCACTGCCTCCGGGGGTTAAAGGAAAAAAACTCAGTGCATGAGATAGAGGCCTCAGTCTGAGCTCCTTAGGCACATCAGGTGCAGAGGATACTTGGCCCTGGGCCCACCCGGCTGGCTCTCTCCTGGCAGACAGAGGAAGGGGCTTCTGGAAGTTAGGAAGGGCTGGGCCTAAGAGCCCATGACTCACTTCCCTGCCCGGTGGCTGCTTCATCCTGGTTCCCTAGCAGCCCTCTGGCCGTGCCTGCCAGTCTTTGTGGAAACCAAAAACAAGGAGTTGCTGTCCCACATAGGCGTTGCTTGCTGCTGACCTCTGAAAGGTCACTTCCCCTCTCCAAACCTCCATTCCTCCGAGACCACATGTGGGACGTGCTCCACAAGGCCTGGCCTTTCAGCTCCCGCCTCTCCCCTCACTTAGTGCCCATCAGGTGCGACTTTGGTTTTTGTCACTTCCCTGCACCCCCCCCCCCAATACCGCTTCCTGGTGACTGGGCCAGGGGCTTCCCAGGATGGGCACTGTGGGCTGTGGGTACAGAAGAGTGAAGGGACTGAGCCCTTGCTGCTGGAGGTCTTGAGGAAGGCAGTGCCGGGGCCCTTCCTCCGTGTTTATCCATCTGTAAACCTTTGGCAGCAGAGGAAGGGAAGGGGAAAGGGATTCCAGGCAACATGTGTGGAGCAGGCGGGCCACATGGGGCCCTCTCATCTGCAGAGGAGGCAGGTGGATTTCTAGGCTGACCATGGCAGGAATCCGTGGGCTCCTCAGCCCCTCATGTTTTCCCCTCACTTTTCCTGTAGGACATCTGTGAGGACCCCCGCCTCTTTGTGGATGGCATCAGCTCCCACGACCTACACCAGGGCCAGGTGGGCAACTGCTGGTTTGTGGCAGCTTGCTCATCACTCGCTTCCCGGGAGTCGCTGTGGCAAAAGGTAAAGCCTGGTGCAGAGTGCGTTGTGGATGTGGGGGTGTTCATGCAGCCTGTGGCCCTCACTGCCAGACAGGTGCGGCCTGAATGTGGCAGATGAGGCTGTCTGAGAGCTGATGCCGGGGTCCCAGCACTGGCTGAGCATCAGGATCACCTTAGCTGGGGATCCACGGGGCAGGTGCTGGGAATCTGAGCAGCTCTCAAGGTTATTCTGATGCATTCCCTCCCTGCTATTGGGGACTCATAGTGTCCCTGGAGCCACTTGGTAGATCACACATTTGTGAAATGTGGAAGAATTATGGAGATACTGCTTAGGAGGCTCAGGAGACCCCTGTCAGTCCCCTACTGTGTGATTTGGGCCAGTCACTGTCCTCTGGGCCACACTTTTCCCAGCTGCCCAGCAGAGGTGGTCCAGACCATGCCCAGCTTCATAATTCCTGGTTCCAAGCTGCTGGTGTTCTGGACCAGGGCTGAAGGGCTTGAGTTGAAGAACGGGCTCTCGTCCTTCCAGCCCATCCTGTGGTGGTTCTCCGCAGTACTCAGAGCACCCTTTCTGGGAGCTGGGAGGCTGCAGTGGAACCAGACCCTTTATCTCTGGCAAGGACAACAGGCCGAGATGCAGGTGTTACCTCTTCCTCATCCCGCCCCTTCCTGCTGTCCCCAGGAAGGGAGTGGCAGTGACCTTAGGAGCACTGGGTATCTGAGTGTCCCAGGCTGGCATTTGAGCCCCAGCCTCACCATTTGGTGTCTTTGTAAGGGGCCTCAGGTTAGTTACTCATCTGCAAAATTGCAAAATTAGAATGACCAGAGTAGCGGTCTCTCTGGGTATGGAGGGCGAAACAAGATCCTGGGCTCCAAGTGCCTCATGCAGTGTACTTACGAAATGGTGCCAATATTCTGATTGCTAACACTTGCAGAACATGTGGGTGTTCTTGTGCAAGCAGGGCACAGGAGCAGAGTGAGTTTTTCTCTTCATCCTCAGAGGCATCTCTCATCCATCAGAGGGAGCTGTGCCCTTGGCTGAAGTTGGGATTGTGGTAGGTGCCCTGCTCTCGTGTTTCCACAGCAGGGGTGTGACCCCACAAAGGTACTCCAGGGTGGACATCCCTGGGGCCAGTCCCTGATGGTCCTGCTGTTAGGGCCCTCGGGGCCTTGGCCACTATGGTAGCCTATTCCTGGGGCATCTGAGCTGAAAGGGCCTAGCTGCAGGTGGGGTCCGAAGCAGGGGAACTCTTCTGGGTTTGGAGCCAGGGAACCAGAAAGTAGGGACCAGCCCTACACTGGAAGGACAGCACCATGCCCTGACCCTCCCTGGGCCTCGAGGACGATGAGCGAAATGATCCCACATGTGGCTCTCTCAGGGCTCCTCTCCCCCATCCTGCCCCTGTAATTACTTGCCTGTTTATCTATCATCTCCCCTCTCGAGGTGAGCTCCCCATGGGCAGAGCTGGCCCAACTTATATCTTCCCACCGAGTCCAGCAGGGACCTGGCACAGAGAAGGCTCTGGAGAGTTTTGGGAATGGCTCCCTCTCCAAATTATTGGGCCCACCTACTGACCAGCAGCTCCACAATGGCCTTGGTGCCCCAGACCTCCTGACTGCTCTGGGTCCTCCCCTGGGAGTGGGCTGGCTGGTCATCTGTAGGTGAGAGAGTCTGCTGGCTGTGTGTCCCTCCCCCAACCTGGCCCCGGGAACTTCCTGATGCAGCTGTCCGGCTGGCTAGTGGGAGAACCAGCCAGGACTCACAGCAGGAGGCCTGTCTGTGATGCCATGCCACCTTAGGCAGCCCTGTGTTTATCTCTGGGCCAGAGGTCCCCACTGTAGGGCCTGGTGGCACCTGGCCTGACTGGTCATGGCGGCTGCCAGGGGCAGGGGCCAATCTCCAGCAACTTGGGTCCCCAGGGAGCTGAGTGCTCTTGGCTAATTGCACTCTGCCTCCTGTGCTGCTGTGGCGATAGCCCCTGGGTCCTGGAAGGAGTGGGCCCCAGGGAGCTCATTACTGTGCCTTACCTCCTCTTCTGTCCCCACTGGAGGCCCTGTTTGTTGTCACCCTTCACCTTGTGGGCCTGTTGCCCTTCAGGGCCTCCCTGCCTCACCCTGTTTTCTCTATGGAAGGGCAGTTGGGGCTGTTCAGCACCTCTGCCTCGTCCCCTCACCCCCACTCTGGGGACACATCAGACTCAAGGCCACCACACCTTAAACATGCTCCTCCAGGAAGCCACCTTTACTCCCTTGTCCTTGGGGTTTGTGCATACAGGATTTGAAGCCACCAGACCTGGGTTTGGTTTTTGCTGAGTCCCTCACTAGTTGTGTGTTGACTTTGGGCAGGTCCCATTCTTTCTCTCCTCAGTGTAAACCTGACCTTCCCAGCCCCCAGGGTTGTGGGAAGATTAAAGAAGCCTGAGGAGGGCAAGCCCTTGGCCTTTAGTGGCCCTCTGCACTCGGTAATTCCCTCCCCTGCCCCTCCTTGGGCTCCCACCTAGCTCTATGTCCTGCCAGTCACCTCTTGGCAGTGGGCCTTCCTCTCTGAGGGGATCCCTGACAAGGGCATTATGACTTCATTGTGTGCTCCCTGAGGGCCAGGCTGTGGACTTCAAGAGACCAGGGTTTGTGCATCTGAAATCAGGATGTGACAGTTTGGCTAAGCATTGCCTTCAGCTAGACCTGGCCTGGTCTCAGCTAGACCCAAGGTCCCTGTGACCTCACTTCCCTGGGGCCTGGCGCAGCTCTGGGCCTGGGGGGCAGGACTGATGCCTGCTCTGAGCCAGATGTGTCTGGCCCTGGGCTTGGGCTCAGGCCCTGGAAGAGTCAAGCCTCTGACCCAAGAGACCATGGGAGTGACCAGAGTCCCAGTCAAGTGTCTGGGGAGGCAGGGGCTAGGGTGGGCAGTGCTGGGTAGGGCCTGGAGGGCATTTGGGGGCAAGGCCAGGCTGTCTTTTTGTTCCGTTTAAGCATGTTTTCCACTCTGTCTCTGCCCTTGTTATGTGGGGAATTCATGCTCTTCAGTTACTTGGCAATTCACTCACTGTGTGTTAGTTGGGTACTACAGTAGATAGTGATGACAGAAGATTTGTAAAAGTACAAAGTATAAAGGAGCCTCAGGTTATCATTATTCACAGATAGTCCACATGAAGGGTTTTCTATATTTCCTTCTAGTCTTTTTTCTATTTGAGGTTAAAGAGAGTTTTTTTGTTTAGTTGGTTTTGCTGTTTATATGTAAAAATTAGCAATCACATATGCAAATTTGGAGTTTGCACTTCTCTGTATTCGTACAGCCTGCCTTCCAGCCTGTGGTGGGTCTGTGGACATTATCAGGCCCAGCCCCCACCTGCAACCTCCTGCCCTTCTGGTCTCCTTGGCCACAATCCTTAGAGCACCCCTCCTCCAGATGTCCATCCCTCCCCCTCCTCCACTGGCCTTCCTCTGGCTCCCATCACCTTGCCTTCCACTTTCAGTCTCCTGCATGTTGGTGCCTCTCTGCCCAGGTGAAACCAGGCTCTCCTCAGGGACCTTGTGCCATGCGTCCTCATCCCTCAGGGTCCAGAAATAGGAGTTCCTCTTCCCCTATGCTGCTTCCAGATGTGCCTCCCTCATGCACACGCCTGGCTCCTGCTCACCACTTGGCCCCCCTCCTAGCCCACTGTAGTGCTGTCCCCTGCCAATCAGTGGTCCTGGCTGATCACCCAGGCACAGGAGGCCTGCCTCCTCCACTTCCCCGGCTTTTTCTACCCCAAGTATTCCTGTTTCCCAGGGATTACTGTGTCTGTGTGCCCTCACCTTGTTACTGTGGTCTTAGTTCTTGGTTTCATCTCCAGCAGCCTTCGCTTTCAGCCACCTTGATTGCTTGCTGCCATAGCCCTACCCTGGGGCTAGAACTGCTCTCCCTGGAGGTCTTTAGTCAATGGCTTCATCTCTGACCTTATCTCCCAGGCCTCTTGCTCGCTGCCTAGCCTTGACACATCTGTTCCTAAACCTCATTTTGGCCCCAGCCAGTGCCCATGTACTGTCTCCCTACCTGTCCGCCTTCCTCTTGTCATCCTTGGGCCTCATGGTCCATCACATTAGTTGCTCAGTTGTCCACTCATTCAGCAAGCACCTCCAAGGCCTTCTGTGTGCCATGGCCTGTGCTGGATGCTGGGCAAACGCTAAGCAAACCTACAAATAAAAACCAAATGCAGTGCTGGGAGGGATAGAAACACCTCTTTCCTGTGGAGCAAAGAGAAGTCCCACTGATTTACTTAGCCTCCATCTGGCAATTGACTGTGCTAGACCCTTCAGATTGTTTTCAGTTGTTACATCTTAGCCTGTGACTCTGTCCTTTTTCTGTTTGTGGCTTATTGTGGCAAAGGCCCCTCTTCCCAACCCCCATGCACAGCTATATTCACACACTCCAGTTCTTCCATTTGCCCATATATAATAGCTGAGCTCCTGACAGGCACTGGGGATAGAGGTATTTGCCAGATTCTTCCCTGCCCTTAGGTCTCCTGGGGGGAACTGAAGTTCAGTGCAGGTGGAACAACTGGTGGGATTTTAGTAACAGTGAAATCTGGTCCTATGGCTACTGTGGTTAGGGTGGAGGCAGGGCTAGTAGGCCAGAGCCCTTTAGGTCTGTGATTCTCAAAGCACACCCCGGGACCAGCAGCGTGAGTGTCACCTGGGAGGTCGTTAGAAATGCAGGTGTTCAGGCTCATCAGAGGCCTATTAAATAAACAACGCTGGGATGGGGGCCAGGTGATTTGATGCTCAAGTATAAGAAGCTGGGGGCTAGGTGAGAGATGATGGTGGGTGGGCTGAGGTCCTAGCAGTGGGAATGGAGGGGAAAGTTCCAGGCTATTTGAGAAGTAGAATTGACAGGCCTTGGCACTTGGCTGTGGAAAAGTCCAGGGTGGCTTGGGTGACTTCAGGCATCAAATCAGCAGGGCCCTCTTGGGCCTGCGCTCTCCCACCACTCCTGGCAGCCCTCGCCTCTCCCTGTGCCTCTGGTGAGTGCACACTGCCATCCGCCCTCCCGACACTGCATGTGAAATGCTCCTGTCTTCGCTAGCAGGCCAGCTCCCAGCCGTCCCTGGTAGTCAGGGTGGTTGCCACAGCAGTTGACATCAGCATTGTGGTCCCTGTGGAGCCTGCCACCCTCCTGTCTGCCCACAACACCTGCATTATTGCTCCTGCAAGGAGCAGACGAGGCAGGTGAGGCCTCCCACACCCC
Organism: Arctocebus calabarensis; assembly: GCA_963573935.1. Taxonomy (NCBI): domain Eukaryota; kingdom Metazoa; phylum Chordata; class Mammalia; order Primates; family Lorisidae; genus Arctocebus; species Arctocebus calabarensis. The sequence continues at coordinate 10,128 of CAUYON010013117.1, forward strand.
CTGTTTTAAGAACTGGGTGGGGCTGAGAAGGGCCAGTGGCAAAGAGGGGAGGGGACAAGGGGAGGGCAGAAGGGGGGGTGGGCCCCCTCTGGTGGCCTCTTCTCTTGGCAGCCAAGGCCCCAGCCCACTTGGCTCCTTGACGTTGGCGGGAGCAGTAGCAGCAGCAGCAGCACTTGGGTCATGGCGGAGGATGGGCCACAGCAGCCACAGCTGGACATGCCGCTGGTCCTGGACGAGGACCTGACCAAGCAGATGCGGCTGCGTGTGGAGAGCCTGAAGCAGCGTGGGGAGAAGCGCCAGGATGGTGAGAAGCTGCTAAGGCCGACTGAGTTCGTGTACCGCCTGGATTTCATCCAGCAGCAGAAGCTGCAGTTCGACCGCTGGAACATCATGCTGGACAAGCCAGGCAAGGTCACCATCACGGGCACCTCACAGAACTGGACGCCTGACCTCACCAACCTCATGACACGCCAGTTGCTGGACCCCGCAGCCATCTTCTGGCGCAAGGAGGACTCGGAGGCTCTGGATTGCAACGAGGCCGATGCCCTAGAGTTCGGGGAGCGTCTGTCGGATCTGGCCAAGATCCGCAAGGTCATGTACTTCCTCATCACCTTTGGCGAGGGGATGGAGCCTGCGAACCTCAAGGCCTCTGTGGTTTTTAACCAGCTCTGAGGGCAGCTGCTTGTTGCTGCCCCTCTTCTTGCCCACCTGCCCTCTCCCCTGCCTGTACCTCTTGTCCCCAGGTGTGTTTTGAGGGACATTCTTCTAGTTGTTCAGCCTGTACCTGGCTTGGCCCAAGGCCCCCTGAGCCCATGCCCTTCCTTCTCTCCTTTTCCCTGGTGCCAGCACTGCTGCTCACAGGAGGAAGATTTCAAGGCCACGTAGTCTAGAAGCTGAACTGGTTGCCGCTGCTGCTGCCGCCGTTCCTGCTGAACTGTAGAGGCCTGATCGGGGCTGGTGTGGACAGGTGGGGAGGCTTCTCTCTGTCTCATTGTGAAGAAGAGAAAGAGAGAAGAGTGATCCAAAGAACCAGCAAAGAAGAGAGAACGAGTGATCCAAAGAACCAGCAATCCATCTTCCTCCAGAGATGGGGAGATGGAGACAACAGGAGCAGCCTCCCTGGGGAACCCAGAGAGCAGCCTTGCTGCCCAGCTGGCTAAGCGCCCTTCACTGAAGCCTGTGTTGAGACGTCGACACCCTGCCCGAGGACCCTGGAAGGCGCTTCTCCTGGCACCGGCCCAGTGTGGTCCCACGACGCCTCAGCCATCCTCAGGACATGGGGCAGGGTTGCTGCGTGGGTGGATTAGGCAGTGGGTAGTGGCTGCACCCTGGAGCTTCCAGGCTGGGCTCTGGCTCTTTGGGGCATGACTTAAGGGGTGAAGGGGAGGGGGACACATGAAGATTCCCATGGAGATCCATCTATGTATGTAAATGTACATATTGAGAGAGCACATGCTGTATTCATATGGATATATTCTAGAGGCTATACTTGGCCTATGAACAAGTCTGATTTTAGTTATCTGTTGTATAATTGCTTCTGGTTCTGGGGTGGCTTTTAGCAGAGGCTTGGTCTTCATGACCTTAGGAGAACTTCCTGAACTAGGATACTCTGAGGTTCATATAGTGACGCAGGGGGAAGTTTAATAAAGGGGTTCCTCTGCCGGAGAAAGCTGGATAGAGGGGTTCTAGGGCCCAGGAATTGGACATAGTGGTTTCTCTGGTGTCCCCTGCTGGGAAGTCAGGCTTTTGAGCTCACAGGTCAGGGAAAGCAAGTGTTTCATCCCAAATCATCTGTTGGCATTTCTTGGGCTTCTTTAATGGAGCTGAGAAGCTGTAGTGGGGAAGGCCTGGTGGGCAGTTATGATGGCTGATGGTCAGAAGGGGCTAGGGGTGGCACTGGGGTGATGGCAGAACTCCACCCTCTTAGGTCATCGGGGGGACCCACTCTCCAAACAGACAGAGAAAGAGGGGCACAGTCACCAGCAAACTCAGTTCTGGCCCCAAGCCTCATTCCCATTCACACTGCACAGGTCTAGTGAGCCCCCTTTGAGCCGGGGGTCTGACCTACCACCTGACATCAGCAAGTGCCCCCAACACCCTGTCTCAAGGCCAGCCCTGTTTTGTTCCTTGCCAACCAGGGACAAAATGCCCATGACATTTGCTCTCAGAAAGCAGAGCCAGTGGGAAACAGATGCACCAAGGGCTGGAGCCAGGGCAAGCCCCTACCTTGGAGGCATGTGCAGGAGATTCTGTTGGTGGGAGGTTGGCTGTGGGTGGGGCGAGCTCTGGGGCCAGTTCCGGGACGTTCTTGGAGTCCCACGCTGCCTGCCTTGTTCTCTACTATGACTGCAGAAGCCAGCCTGCCTTTTGCCTCTTTACTTGACCTCTCCCTGCAGCTCTGGGACCCTCTTAGTCCAGACTGCCTGTCCCTCACATTGCTTCACCCTACCTGCCCCTGGGGGCTGCGTGCCTCTGCTGTGCCTGCTGTGGGTCCCAATAAAGCCATGTGCCTGCTCCTCAGTGGTGTATAGTCTCTTGTTGTGAGTCCCTCCCATCCCCTCTCCCCACCAGGAGGCTGCCTGGTTTCTGCCCTCTGGCCCTGAGCCCTTTCCCGCATGCCCCACTCTTCAGCCCACGCCTTCAGGGATGAGACCCAGAATAGTCAGTGGCTGGTCAAGGCCAGGATTGGGTTTTACTGTGTCTCTCTATGCCCAGCCAGGAACCACCTGCCCTGTTTCTCCATAGCCTCAGATCTGCCTCCATAGAGGGTGTGGAGAGAACCATGCTGAGCCACAGGGAGGTGCGAGGTTTAGTCTAGCCTCTGTCACCAAGTTATTGTGTGTCCTCAGGCAGCCCCGGGCCCTCTCCCAGCCTCAGACTGCAGAGGGAATAACCTGGTTCTGTGAAAGTCCTTCTAGCCTTTCCTCTGGGGTTGTTAAACCATGACCAATGGGATTATGTTGGGCACTGACACAGGCCACATGCCCTGGCTTCCCTTTGGTCTCTGTAGCTCTCCATAGAGGGTGAGGAGCATTTGAGTTTTAGGTGTGGGTGGACCAGGCTCTGGGCTAGTAGGTCTGTGGCCCCATGACACTGATCCCAGGAAGGGCCTGCTACATGCCCCTGCCCCACCTGAGGGCCTAGGCCAGGCAGTTTCTCCTGGAGACAGCTTGATCCCTGCCTCAGAGGCCATGCTCATGGTTTTCCTTGGGAATGAACCTCTTCAAACACCCCCTCCAGCCAGGACTCAGAGTCCTTCAGAGCAGCTGCGGCCACCACGCTTCCCTTCCCTCTGCGTAGCCTCTCAGAACCCGCAGAGCCTTCCCAGCCCGCACCTGGTCCTCAGGAGTCTCTACTCCCCAACATTTCTCTTCTGAGCTTGCTCTCCAGACACTGCTGGAGGTCCGTGGGGTGGGGTGGGGGGGTCAAGGCAAAGGACGCAGCCCTCCTGTCCCTCATATAGCAGTAGGGGCCTGGCCCTCTCCTCAGAGCGCAGGGAAGGGGACAAGAACCACGAGGTGAAGAGACCCGCCTCAATTCCTGAGCTCTGCCCTCAGAGAGGCAGTATAATGTGGGGGTACGGGGCCCAGCCCTTCCACCCCACCCAGCTGTGTGACCCTGGGGGACCTTGGAGTCTTTTTCCTCATCTGTGAGTTGGGGCTAATGGTAGTGCCTCCCTCATAGGGCTCTTGCGAAGACCAAATGAGTTAATGTTAGTAAAGGGCTCAGCTTCTCAAAGCTGGCACACGGGCACCCTCTCTGGGTTTGTTCATTACTTCCTGGTCACCGTAGAAATGTGGTCTCACTTCTCAGTTATTTGAAGGAGGTGGTGGTTAGGAGGAGTGTAAGGTTCTGAGGGGTGAGGTGAGTTGCAGAGGTGACACAGCAGGCCAGTGCTTAAGGCAGCAGTGGGGTGGCTGCTGCTAGGCCTGGCTCTCTAGAGGCTTTCACGAGGGCACACGTTCTTCACCACCATCATCAAGATCAGGGTGGCCCACGAGGGAACTTTAACCCTCACAGTATAACTGGGGAACCACAGGCCCAGGAGGAGGGCTACACCAAGGCTGGGGGTACTTGCCCAGGTCTCTCACTGACTCCTTTGCAATGTGTCAGCCACCCTGGTCTCTGTGGTGAATCAGGAGAGCTCTGCTCCCCAAGGAAGTAGAGGTGGCCCAGGCCTTCCTGGCTCCTTCCAGTTACGGTACCCCAAACTTGGGGGCTTTGAGACTCTTGAAATTATAAGCTGAGAATTTAGAAATCTGAGACTCAGAACCAAAGACCCATGAAGTTCTTGTGGCTCACTTCACCCAACTTGGGTGACACAGGAAACCCTATAGGCCGTCATTCCTCAGCCCCACCAGCATGGTTTAGAAGTGTTCTGCGCTGGCCCCTCTGGGTTCCCAGGCGGATAAATCTGAAAGTTCACTCCCCATGCCCCGTGTCCACACATGGACTTACACAAACACGCAGGTCCTGAGCAGTGCCGTCCTCTTCTCTCCGTTGCAGCTGGGCAGAGTCCCGTCTGCCACTGCCACAGGAGGATTTGAGTTCCGGATTTGAGCTCAAGCCACTTGGGCACAGGTGGCAGTCCCCAGAGTAACCCTAAGAGCTAGGGAGCCTAGGAATGCTAAGAGGTGCCCGTGAGGGGGGCCCCTGAGGTTTCTGGGCCTGTTCCGTGATGGGTGGCCATTAATGGGTCACATCCCAGGGTGGGTGTGAAGGAGGCTCCAGACCCCACACGGTCTTTGCATTGCTACCAGGTCAGCCCAAGTACATAAGCCAAGTACCTTCTGAGATTTTTTTTCCTCCTCTTGGGAGAGAGGTTGACCATGTGAACTCAGCTCCTACCCAACCCCAAGGTTTTCAGATTGCTGTGTGAAAGCACACACATGTACTCCATGTACCAGCATGAATGGCCCCTTCCATGTGCAAGTCCTGGAGGCGGGGTAGCTAGATAGATGAGAAAACTGAGGCCCAGAGAGGTGGCTAAGTTGAAATTTAAGTCCCTGCCACCCCTGCAGTTGGTCATGTGGTATTGTGCAAAGGTCACGGGCCAGTTAGGGTCCATACTGTGGCCAGCATTGGCTATTTTCCTCCCCAAATGACTCTAGCCAGCTTTGGAGCTGGGCAAGGCTCAGGGCTGCATTCTGGGATGTGAGGATGAGTCCAACTTATCCCCCACCCAGGAACTTCCAGTGATCAGGGAAAAGAGAAGGAGCTGCCTGACAGTACCTGGGGCAGGGAGATTGGCAGGGAGGCCCCTGAGAGCAGCTGCTCAGCCAACCCCCTCAGCCAGGGTGAAGGAAAGGGACATTGGCAGAGAGAGCCATGTACGTGCAGGGTTGAGGTGGTGTAAAGCATCATGAGTGTTTACTGGTCATCGTAGATTTCTGTGAGTCCCAAAGGGCTGAGGCTGAGAGCTGCCAGGCCAGGCTGCGGAGTCCGGTGATGGGCATTTCAACCACAGCAGCACATGGGGAGAGTGCAAGGTAATGAGCTTCTTGTACTCAGCCCTTGGCATCAACAATTGTTGACTCATGGCCAATCTTGTCCTCCAGACAGAGTATTATGTCTGTAAGTAAACAGTTCTGTCTGGATCTCTGAAAGACAAGGATTCAGTAAAAAATAAACAAAATAACCACATTACCAATATACAACTGTGACATTTTAAAGTAATGCCCTAATATCATCAAATAGGCAATAAGCGTTCTAATTTCCCATTTGGTTGTTTGAATTAGATCCAAATAAAAGTTCACTATTGTAGCAATAGGTTGATTACTCTTTCATATTTTATGTTTTTTTTTTTTCTCCAACTTATTTGTGGAAGAAACTGGGTTGTTTGTCCTATGGGATTGACTACTGTCTGGATTTCATTGCCTGCATCCTGTTGGTGGCATTTAATACATTCTTTGCACCTTGCGTTTGCCATAAAATAGGATTTAGCTCTAGAGGGTTGATAATAGCTTAAGGTACAAACTTTTTTTTTTTTTTTTGAGACAGAGTCTCACCTTATCGCCCTTGGTAGAATACTGTAGTGTCACAGCTTACAGCAACCTCCAGCTCTGGGGTTAGGCGATTCTCTTGCCTCAGCCTCCCCAGTAGCTGGGACTACAGGCACCACTACAACGCCTGGCTGTTTTTTTTTTCTTTTTTAAAATTTATTGTTGGGGATTCATTGAGGGTATAAGAAACCAGATTACACTGATTGCATTTGTTTGGTAAAGTCCCTCTTACAATCGTGTCGTGCCCCCAAAGGTGTGACACACACTAAGACCCCACCCCCTCACTCCTTCCCTCTCTCTCTGCTCTTCCTTTCCCCACCCCTCCCTCCTACTTTCTCTCTGTTCTCCCCTTCCCCCACCCCCATCGTGTCATTAATTGTCCTCATCAAAATTGAGTCCATAGGATTCATGCTTCTCTATTCTTGTGATGCTTTACTAAGAATAATGTGTTCTACTTCCATCCAGGTTAATACAAAGGCTGTAAAGTCTCCATTTTTTTTAATGGCTGAATAGTATTCATCAAGGTGTACATATATCACAGCTTGTTAGTCCATTCCTGGGTTGGTGGGCATTTAGGCTATTTCCACATTTTGGCAATTGTAAATTGAGCTGAAATAAACAGTCTAGTGCAAGTGTCCTTATGACAAAAGGATTTTTTTCCTTCTGGGTAGATGCCAAGTAATGGGATTGCAGGATCAAATGGGAGGTCTAGCTTGAGTTCTTTGAGAGTTCTCCATACTTCCTTCCAAAAAAGTTGTATCAGTTTGCAGTCCCACCAGCAGTGTAAAAGTGTTCCCTTTTCTCCACATCCACGCCAGCATCTGCAGTTTTGAGATTTTGTGATGTGGGCCATTCTCACTGGGGTTAGGTGGTATCTCAGGGTGGTTTTGATTTGCATTTCTCTAATAATTAGGGATGATGAGCGTTTTTTCATATGTTTGTTAGCCATTCATCTGTCTTCTTTAGAGAAGGTTCTATTAATGTCTCTTGCCCATTGACATATGGGATTGTTGGCTTTTTTCATGTGGATTAATTTGAGTTCTCTATAGATCCTAATTATCAAGCTTTTGTCTGATTCAAAATATGCAAATATCCTTTCTCATTGTGTAGGTTGTCTATTTGCTTTGGTTATTGTCTCCTTAGCTGTACATAAGCTTTTCAGTTTAATTAAGTCACATTTGTTTATTTTTGTTGTTGCAGTCTTCTTCATCTAGCCTTTCCCTAGGCCGATATCTTCCAGTGTTTTGCTTATGCTTTCTTTTTTTTTTTTTTTTTTTTATAATTTTATTTAATAATAATTATTTAAAAAGTTGCAACCAAAGGGAAAAAAAAAAATAAAAAAAATAAAAGATGGTTCCAGTCCATGAACCCCTGTATCACTCTCCTCTGGAGAAACCCCAACTGCCCCCTTCTATCATCGCCCGATTCAGCAGGAAGCAGTTAGATTGAGTCTTCGCCCCTTTTCCCTAACAGCAGTTGGAGTTTCTA
>CAUYON010013118.1:0-20837 GCA_963573935.1 Arctocebus calabarensis
TACCTATATAGAACACTCCATGCCAAAGCTAAAGAACATATGTTCTTTCTCATCGACCCATGGAGCATTCTACAAAATCGATCATATCTTAGGACATAAAATAAACCTCAACAGAATCAAAAGAATTAAAATTTTACCTTGTATCTTCTCAGACCACAAGGCATTAAAGGTGGAATTCAATTCCAACAAAAATTTTCAACCCCACACAAAGGTGAGGAAATTAAACAACCTTATGCTGAATGACAGTTGAGTGCAGGAAGAGATAAAAGAAGAAATCATTAACTTCCTTCAGCATAACAACAGTGAAGACACAAGCTACCAAGACCTTTAGAATATAGCAAAAGCAGTCCTGAGAGAAAATGTTGTCACTTTAGATGCCTACATCTGAAAAACAGAAAGAGAGGGCATCAATAAACTCACAAACTATCTTATGGAACTGGAGAAAGAACAATCTAAACCTAAACCCAGTAGAAGAAAGAAATGAAATGAAATCAGAGATTAATGAAATTGACAACAAAGGAATCATTCAGAAAATTAATGAAACAAGGAGTTGGTTTCTAGAAAAAATACATAAAATAGATAAACTTTTGTCCAGACTAATTAGATATAGAAAAGCAAAATCTCTAGTAACCTTAATGAGAAATGATGAAGGGGAAATAACAACAGATATCACAGAGATGTAAGAGATTATCTCTGAATACTACAAGAAACTCTAAGCCCAGAAATTTGACAATGTGAAAGAAATGAATCAATATTTGGAATCACACCCTCTCCCTAGACTTAACCAGGAAGAAACAGATCTGAACAGATCAATTCAAGAACTGAGATCAAAGAAACAATAAAAAAATCTCCCAACAAAAAAAATTCTTTGGTCTGGATGGCTTCACACCAGAAATCAATCAAACCTTCCAAAAGTGCTTATTCTCACACTGCAGAAATTATTCAAAAAAAAAAAATGAAGAGGAATCAATCTTCCCCAAAACGTTCTACAAAGCAAACATTATTCTGATACCAAAATCAGTAAAAGATCCAACTAAAAAGGACACCTTCTGACCAACGTCACTAATGAATATAGATGTAAAAATTCTCAACAAAATCCTGTCCAATAGATTACAGCTTATCAAAAAAAGTCATACACCATGATCAAGTAGGTTTCACCCCAGGAATACAAGGCTGGTTTAACATATGAAAGTCCATAAGCATAATCCACCATATCAACAGAAGTAAAAACTAAGACCATATGTTCCTCTCAATAGATGCAGAAAAAGCATTCAATAAATTCCAGCATCCATTTCTAATTATAACAGAGTACAGGCGTAGGTGGCATATTTCTTAAACTTATCAAAGTCATCTATGACAAACCCCCAGCTAATATTTTACTGAATTGCATAAAACTGAAAGCTTTTCCACCTAGGACTGGAACCAAACAGGGTTGTCCTCTCTCACTACTGTTCAAAATAGTGCTGGAAGTTATAGCCAGTACAATCAAGCAAAAGAAGGAAGTAAAGGGCATCTAAATGGGTGTAGAGGAGGTCAAACACTCACTCTTTGCTAATGACATGATATTATAATTAGAGAAGCCCAAATACTTAACCACAAGACTCCTGGAAGTTATAAAAAAATACAGTAATGTCTCACTCAGGATATAAAATCAATGTCCACAAATCAGTAGCCTTTGTATATGCCAATAACATATAAGATGAGAAGCTAATTAAGGACACCTTCCCCTTCCCATTACCTTCCAAGAAAATGAAATACCTAGGAATATACCTAAAAAGAGAGAAGAAGCATCTCTGTAAAGACAATTATGAAACCCTAAGAAAATAAATAGCAGAAGATATCAACAAATTGAAGAACATACTATGCTCATGGCTGGGAAGAATCAACATTCTTAAAATGTCTATACTTCCCAAAGCAATCTACAGATTCAATGCCATCCCTATTAAAATACCAACATCATACTTTCAAGACTTCAAAAAATAATTATTCATTTTGAATGGAATCAGGGGAAAAAACCCGTATAGTTAAGGCAATTCTTAGCAATAAAAACAAAGCCAGGAGCATCAGCCTATCTAACTTTACACTGTACTACAAGGCTATAGTGATCAAAAAAGCATATTACTGGCACAAAAATAGAGACATAGTCATCGGGGCCCAAAGATAAAACAAGGAGATGAAACTAATATCTTGTAGCCTCCTAATCTTTGATAAACCAAACAAGAACATACACTGGGAGAAAGAATCCCTATTCAGTAAATGGTACTGGGAGAACTGGATATGCACATGTAAAAGACTGAAACTGGACCCACACTTTTGTCCACTCACAAAAATTGATTCAATATGGATAAAAGACCTATATTTAAGGCATAGAAAGATAAAAATCCTCAGGAAAGCATGTAAAGACATGAAAAAGACTTCTGGGGCAATTGCAATGACAACGGAAATAAACAAATGAGACTTAATTAGACAAAAAGCTTCTGAATAGCTTAGGAGATATCAACCAAGGCTAATAGACAACCTACAAAATGGAAAAGGATATTGGCATACATTGAATCCAACAAAAGCTTGATATATAGGATCTACCAAGAACACAAATTAATCAACATGAAAAAAGCCAACAATCCCTTATATCAATGGGTAAGAGAGATGAATAGTACCTTCTCTAAAGAAGACAGGCTTAATGCCTGTTGCTCAGTGGTTAGGGCACTGGCCACATACACCAGAGCTGATGGGTTTGAACCCAGCCTTTGCCTGCTAAACAACATTGACAACTACAATTAAAAAAATAGCCAGGCATTGTGGCAGGCGCCTGTAGTCCAAGCTACTTGGGAGGCTGAGGCAACGTAATCACTGGAGTCCAAGAGTTTGAGATTGCTGTGAGCTATGATGCCATTGAACTCTATAGAGGGTGATGTAGTGGGAGTCTGTCTCAAAAGAAGAAGAAGGAGGAGAAGGAGGAGGAGGAGGAGGAGGAGGAGGAGGAGGAGGAGGAGGAGGAGGAGGAGGAGGAGAAGGAGAAGGAGAAGAAGAAGAAGAAGAAGAAGAAGAAGAAGAAGAAGAAGAAGAAGAAGAAGAAGAAGAAGAAGAAGAAGAAGAAGAAGAAGAACAACAACAACAACAACAACAACAACAACAACAAAAAAAAAAAAAAAAAAAAAAAAACGAATCCTGTTGTCCATGGGTTCATTCTTCGAATCCCTGAGACCAAGACCAAAGCCCTCCTGAAGACAGAAATTCCGGTAACACAACTAACAGTGTGTTCTCAGGAAAGAGTTGCTGAATAAAATTAATGGATTATGAGTAATTTATTTACACTATAGGAGCTTGTCACTATTAGAGACGTTTTTACAAAGGTGGTAGGGCCAAATTTTGAATTCCATACCATCTCCAGGATAGAGACAGAAATGGAGAAAAGAAGGAAGGCACTGTGCTAAGGGTGAAAGGAAAGCATTTCAAGGGAGAAGAAGGCCACAGTGAACAAAAGGCCTTAAGAAATTTGGAGTTGGGGAGAAAAGTGGAATGAATTTGATATTTGAGCTTGGGGGAAGATTTGATGGACTTTGAATAACAATTTGTCACATTTCAATTTTTTCAGTTGATTCATTCATGATGGGAAGGAACTGAAAATTTTATGGCAGGAAAGAAATGTGATGAAAGTATAATTTTATTTTAAAAGCCATTTAATCAGTCTACCTCTACGATTTTAAATGTCATAATGTTACTAGAAAAAGAGGGTCCAACAGTCTGTCACTGTCAGCCAATCTACAGAGACAATGATGGGTCCACCTAACTTTATTTGTCAGAAGGCCTGTGATTCTGGAGAACAGTAAAAGTAGCTGCTCCAATAATATTCTGATCTTCCATTTCCAAAATAACAGTTTTATACATAACGGTTACTTTAAATAATAATCAGCACAACTCAGTGACAACCTATCACAACATTTCTAATTCTAAAGTTAATTTCCTAAGTCAATCCTTCTAAAGCAGTGGTTCTCAACCCTCCTAATGCTGCAACCATTTAATACAGTTCCTCATGTTGTGGTGACAACAGAAATAATTTTATGGTTGGGGGTCATCACAACATGAAGAACTCTATTAAAGGGTGGGGGCATTAGGAAGGTTGAGAATCACTGTTCTAAAGCAAAGACCACATTGATCTTTATTTTAAAAATTAACAAGCATAGCTCAGTGACCTATTACAACATTTTAAATTCCAAAGTCAATATCCTAAATTATTCAATTAGGCATCTTTAGGGTGGGAGCTAAATATACAAAACAGTAAAAATGGGAGACAAGAGGTGAAGATCACTTAGGACTTAAACAAACCAGACCAGCTGTGTCATGCCTAGCCTACCCTGACTCATTATTCTCACTACATGTGCTTTCAATAAAAAAAAAACTTTAATCAGAAATATTTGACACCCTCCAACCTGTTATCGTGCCAAGGTGATAGATTCAAGCTAAGGTGACAAAAATAATTGAGAGGGTAAGAATGAAAATGAAATGTTAGAGTGAAAATGCTCAGTAGGTGCAATGTGCAGGATGAGGAAAGAATTTCCCCAGGACAAGATTAGGATATAAAAGCATAAGTTTATTTTATCTTAGCAAGAGAGGGAGTGAGAGAGGGGGCAGGTATTCAGTATGCCAGGGGCCAGGGAAGGGTGTACTGGGAGTTCAGAATTGTGAGGAAAATACTTGTTCAATTTTATGCTAGGTGGGGCGGGATGATACCTAAGCTTATGAGTGGGAAAGAGAAAAGAAAAGATATGGTATAGCATCCCAAAGAAAGAAAGAATGACTTCCCTGAGGTTTAATGGGTAGCTGAATTTAAAGGTGAGGGAAAAAGGTAACTGCAGCCAAATTCACAAGGAATTGTGAACATGTATGCTGGGTCCATTTTTCCTCCACCGTGGTTGAAGACAGCCATTTTTCCAAGTGTCTCTGATCCTGAGACCTGATTATTCATATTCTATTCTTCCTCTGAGATGTTTTCAGGCACAAATTCTAAGAAGTAAATTTAGGTAATAGGTCTAGTTATTGTAAAGAAAATGTATATTCCCTTTATGTTTGCTGGGCTTCTCACTGGTGCATTTCCCTGATCCCCTACCTCAATGGAGGGAATCAGGTTTCAGCTTCTTGGGGTTGCTGGTAGCAGTGTGTGACTAATGAAAAGTGAATATGTAGGGAGTGGGCTCCTAGCAAGAGAAAGAGAAAGAAAGTAGAGAGGTTCGTTTTAGTTCTTAGTGAAAAATCATGGTTTAATAATTTTCTATTATTTTACTATAAAGCCAACCATCCTTACAGGAAGTAAAAGAGTTTAAGAGATATTACATTTAAAACCACAATGCAGGGGAGAGGAAGTAAAATCACTGCCTAGAGGCAGCTTTCAACAAAGGCTCCTGTGGAGAGGGAGAGATAATGGACAAAATATACTCAGTGAAGCTGCAGGTGGGGAGCTGAGCTAAGAAAGAAGATAGATAAGCCCACATCATCTCTGCTGAGGCAAGTTGTGACTCCAAGAAAACAAATTCCAGGTACAAATCCTATTGCCAAGAGGATGCGAGATGCCCCACCCCCATGAGATGGGCTTGATGGGTGCTTTCTGCTAGAGAGCAGGGAACAAAAGACTTCTTGTTTCATCCCATGGAAGAGAGCTATTAAGCACTAGGCCTCCTCTAGGGAGGTCCCACTCCTGAACTTAGGCATCATCCTGTCCCCGCCTGGCATAAAATTGAACAAGTATTTTCTTTGCAATTCTGAACTCCCACCCTTCTCGTGGTGGACTAAATACCTGCCCCCTTCAGAGTCCAGAATGTTTGGCAATTCCTTGAGAGACCTGGGCATTGTGTGGGTCGCTACACAAGAGTGTGGAAACAGGGACTCAAGTGGAAGTTTGGGGACAGCAAGAGAGGGAAACATGAGAGAGACATGCCTACCATGCTCTGTTGTAGCACAGCAGGTGCTCATGTCCTGGGTCAGAATTTGGGGACGAACTTCCCTGATCCTGTAGCTCAATGGAGGGAATCAGTTTTTAGCTTCTCAGGGTGCTGGTGGTAGTGTGTAGGGAGGGTGAGGCATTGACTATGCAGGACAGAGAAATGATTCATGGTGGTGCACAACAGTGGGCGGAGTTGCTTATGCATCTGGTCTGAATAAGGAAATATACTTCCCTGATCCCATTGCTCGCTGAAGGAAACCAGGTTTCAGCCCCCTTGGGGTGGCTGGTGGCAGTGTGCAGTGGGGGAAGTGGCACTGAATCCCCTATGACTCTGCCTGGCACACCTTCCTGACTCCATTACTCACTGAGGAGAAGCAGGCTCCAGCCCAGTGGAGTTGCCAGCAGTGATACATGGTGGGGGACTAGGGTACTGATGCCTCTGGACTGACTCTCTGATAGGGTTCAGTTTCCTGACTCCAATGCTCACCAGGGGGAACCAGACTCCAGCCCTTCTGGTTTGTGAGGTGGAACTGCCCGTGAATCCCTACTGTTGGGTCACTGGAAACTCTTTGAACTCTCCCCTTTGAGCAGTGACTATACTGCATGGGACAATCAGATTGGAACTCTTGACATGGGCCATCCACCAGTTGACTCTCCAAGGTTCACTGGTGCTTGTTTTGTGGCAGGAAGGGCAGATTCTCCTCCTCCACCTGTTGATGGTGGGGGCAGGGCACTGCAGTTGATTGTATCTCTCCCCAGCTGAGAGTTTAAGCCTAACACCACAACTCATTAGGATTGAATAGAGGCTGGTTGACTACAAGACAGAGCCAGCTAGTGCTATCACATCAAACAGATCCCCCGGGTATCTGGTTGCATCTCTGAAAGTGATCTCTGTAAAGCTGTAGGGGGAAAGTCCCAGTTCATTGGTAAAGGGCTTGTTGACTTTACTTCCTGGGTCCCTCAATCCAATCTCACCCTACCGGTGTTACTTGCCAAATTGCAGGAAACACTCATAGGGCAGAACCAGTGGAATAAATCTGGCAACATGAATCACAAGAGTAGATCAACTCTCCCAAGGAATTACAAAGTAGATACAACAGAAGGTGCCATTCAGAGACAACTGGCTGAATTGTCAGCAATAGAATTCAGAATATGAATGACAAATAAAATGTGTAGAATGGAGGAAAATATGGAAATAGAAATCCAAATAGTTGTTCAAAAGTTATTTCAAGAAATTAAAGAATACTGACACAAAATCCTCAAGGATATAGACATAACAAAAAAAGAGACAGCAGAGCTCAGGGAAATGAAAAAGTTATTTGAGGAGCCTCGAAATATAACAGAACCCCTCAGTAATAGAGTTGAGGTGGCAGAAGAAAGGGTTTCAGAAATTGAAGACAAGTCTATTGAATGATCCCAAGCACTCAAAGAGGCAGAGAAATGGAAAGCAAAAATAGATCATTCCCTGAGAGAGTTGTGGGATCATTACAAAATATAAAACATTCAACTTATCGGAATTCCTGAAGAAGAGGATGGTACTAAAGGTACAGTTGCTCTACTTCAAGATATTATAGAGAAGAATTTCCAAAGCATTGCAATAGATACAGAAATTCAGTAGTAGATGGTTTCAGAACCCCAAAAAGAGTTAAGCCAAATACAGCATCTCCTAGACATATTGTGCTTAACTTTGCCAAAGTTTATATGAAGGAGAAAATTCTGGAAGCAGCCAGATGTAAGAAAAGCATTACCTAAAAAGAGAGAAATATTATAAAGACTTCAGATCTTTCAGCTGAAAATTTTGAAGCCAGAAGAGGATGGTCATTGACTTTCAGTCTCCTAAAATGAAATAACTTTCAGTCCAGGAACCTGTATCCACCTAAACTGAGCTTCATTTGTGATGGAGAAATCAAATACTTTCCTGACATATATATGTTTAGGAAATTTGCCCTAACTAAAACAGCTCTCCAGGAAATACTCATACCCGTTTTTCATAATGACAAGCACAATGGTCTATCACCTAAGTAAACTCATCCAGAATGAATCAAACAAAACCTAACCTTCACAATGTTGAAAAAATTAAAAAAATGTCCACTCTAACTTTGAAAAACATGGTGGCCAAAACACTACCATACCTATCAGTTTTTTCAATTAAAGCAAATGGCTTAAATTGTCCTCTAAAGAGGCACAGGCACATGTTGACTGACTGAATACAATAAGGCCAGGCATCTGTTGCCTATAAGAGACTCATTTTACCACAAAAGATAAAAAAAAAAAAGACTCAGGGGGAAGAGATGGACATCTATAATACAGGCAAATGGAAATTAGAAAAATGAAAGGGTTGCAATTTTATTTGCAGATATCATTGGATTTACACCAAAAAAAAAGGAAATACAAGGATAGTCACTACTATTGTAGTGTATTGTCAAACACTCAACATGAAGAGTTTTCAATAATTAAAATTAATACTCCCTACCTAAATGCTCATCAATTTATAAACAAAACCCTAACAGATATGAACAAAGTAGTATCTTCATGCACTATAATATTTGGATATTTTAACACCCCTCTATCAGTTCCAGATAGATCCTCCAAGAATAAACTAAACAAAGAAATAATAGACTTAAAATTGACCCTCAAATAAATGGACTTAGCAGAACTCTATAAAACATTTTATTCTCATAAAACTGAATACACATTCTTGTCATTAGTCCATGGATCATCCTCCAAAATTGATATCTTAAGACACAAATCTAATCTCAACAAATTTTAAAAATACATACTCCTTGTATCTTCTTAGTCCATCATGGAATAAAAGTTGAACTCGACAGCAATAGAAATCATCATAAACAAAGTCATGGAAACTAAATAACGTTAGACTGAATGATAGCTGGGTCAAATATGAGATTTAGAAGAAAATCCTCAAATTTACGGAACAAAATAATAATGAAGGCACAAATTATCAAAATCTAGAAGATAGTACAAAGGTAGTCCTAAGAGGGAAATTTAGAGCATTAGAAGCCTTCACAATTGTCTCTTTTATGTTTACATGAATGGAGCTGGAAAATATTCTTCTTAGTAAAGTATCTCAGGAATGGAAAAAAAATTCATTGTACTCAGTACTACTATAAAACCAATTTATAATCACTCACACTTTCATATGAGAGATTAATCACAACTATAGTAGGAGGGAAAGGGAGAGGGATGGGAAAGGAGGGGAGTGTTTCAATAGAGGGAGAGTTAATGGTGGGACTACACCTATGGAGCATATTTCAAGGGTGCAAGTCAAATCTATCAATACTGAACACAAATGTTTTAACACTATGATTAAGTAAATGAGATGAAAGCTATGTTAATTTAGTAGGATGTAAGCACTCTAATTTTTACAAATAATCAACACATTGAATCCCACAAACCCATAAATGTATTCATGATCTATGTATATAAGACTTAATTAAAAAAAAAAAGAAAATAGAAAGAGAAGTCAACAACCTAATGAGACATCTCATGTAAGTTGTAAAGGGAGAACATTCCAACTCCAAACCCAGCAGAAGAAAAGAAATAACCAAAATTGAAGTAGAATAAATAAAACTGGAAACAAAAGAATAATTCCAAAGATGAACAAAACAAGAAGTTGGTTCTTTGAAAAGATTAATAATATTGATCAGACGTTGACTAGCCTAATCAGAAACAGAAATGTAAAATCTTTAATATGTCAATCAGAAACAATACAGGAGAAATAACAACAGATAACACAAAAATTCAAAAAATCCTTGAAGATTACTACAAAACTGCTATTCTCAGAAATTTGATAATCTGGAGGAAATAGACCAATACCTGGAAGCATGCCACCTTCTTTTCTCAACAAGAAAGAATTAGAAATTTTGAATAGACCTGTATCTTGCACTGAAATAGCATCAACTATATGAAATCTCCCCCAAATCAATCAGAAAGCAGATAGCTTCACTTCAGAATTCTACCAAACGTTTAAAGAGCAAATAGTGTATATATTATATAACCTTTTCCAAAACATAGAAAAAGAAAAATTCCTCCCCAACATATTCTATGAAGCAAATATCACCTTAATATGCAAACCAGAATAGGACCCAACAAAAAAGAAAACTATATACCCATATCATTAATGAATATCGATGAAGAAATATTCAATAAGATCCTAACAAACAGAATTCAATCATACATCAAAAAATAATTATACAGCATGATCAAGTTGGTTTTATCCCAGGGTTATAAGGTTAGTTCAACATATGTAAATCTATAAATATAATACATCACATAAATAAGATAAAAAATAAAGACCATATGATTCTATCAATTGATGCAGAAAAGGCTTTTCATATATGCAGCATGCTTTCATGAATAGAGCAATTAACAAAATATGCTTTAATGGGACATTTCTTAAGCTCATAGAAACCATCTACAGGAAACCCACAGCCAATATCATGTTGAAATAAGTCTAATTGAAAACAATTCTACTTAAATCTGAAACTAGACAAGTATGCCCATTGTCACCACTGCTATTCAACATAGTACCAGAAGGCCTAGCTATTGCAATCAGGCAAAAGAAACGGATCGGGGTATTCAAATAGAGTCACAGGAGGTCAAACTCTCACTCTTCACTTATAACATGATTTTATACCTGGAAAACCCCAGAGACTAACTACAAACCTCTTGTAAATGATCAATGAATATAGCAGCATCTCAGGATAAATAATCAATACTTACCAATCAGTAGCTTTTCTATATGCCAACAATAGTCAAGCTGAAAATATAGTCGAGGACTCCATCTCTTTCACTGTATTGGCAAAGAAGATGAAATACCTGGAAATTTATCTAACAAAGGATGTGAAAGATCTCTATAATGAAAACTATGAAACCCTGAGAAAATAAATAGCTGAAGATGCTAACAAATGGAAAAAACATACCACGCTCATAGTTGGGAAGAATCAACATTGTTAAAATGTCCATAATACCAAAGCAATCTACAGATTTAATGAAATCCCTATCAAAGTACCAATGTATACTTTTAAGTACTTGAAAACATAGTACTTACTTTGATAAGGAATCAGGAAAAAATGCTACTAGCCAATACATTACTTAGAAATAAAAACAAAGCAGGAGGTATCATGTTATCAGACTTCAGATTACATTATAAATCTATAGTGGTCATAACAGCATGGTACTGGCTCAAAAATATAGAGGTGTGTATGGAACAGAATAGAGAACTAGGCGATGAACCCAGCCACTTATAGTCATTTGATCTTTGACAAACCTATCAAAAGCATTCAACGGGGGAAAAATTTCCTATTTTAACAAATGGTACTGAGATTACTTGCTATAGACCTGTAGAAGACTGAAACTGGACCGTCACTTTTCACTACTAACAAAAATTGATTCTCACTGGATAAAAGTTTTAAACTTAAGACATGAAAGTATAAAAATACTAGAAGAGAGTGCAAGCAAAATACTAGAAGAAATTGGCCTGGGAAAAATATTTTATGACACCTCTGGCAATTGAAGCAACATCAAAAATATATTACTGAGATCTGATGAAGTTAAGAAACTTCTGCACAGCCAAGAGCACAGTAAATAAAGCAAATAGACAGCCTTCAGAATGGGAGGAGATTTTTGCAAGGTATGCTTCTGACAAAGGTCTGATAACTAGAATCCACAGAGCACTCAAACTAAACAATAAGAAAAGAACAATCAACCCCATTTCTTAGTGGGTAAGAGACTTGAACAGAAGCTTCTCTACAGGTGCATGGCCTTCAAAACACATGAAAAAATGTTCACCATCTTTCATCATCAAAGAAATGCAAATCAAAACCACTTTGAGATATCACCTAACTCCAGTAAGATTAGCCCACATCACAAAATCCCAAATCCACAGATGTTGGCATGGATGTTCAGAGAAGGGAACATTTCTCCACTTCTGCTAGGACTGCAAACTAATACAGCTTTTTTAGAATGAAGTATGGCGGATTCTCATGAATCTAAAAGTTGACCTACTGTTTGATCCTGCAATATCATTACTAGGTATCTTCCCAGATGAACAAAAATCATTTTACAACATAGCCATTTGCACCAAAATGTTTATTGCAGCCCCGTTCACAATACCCAAGTTGTGGAAGCAGCCTAAATCCCTGTCAACCCATGAATGGATTACACATTGTAGTATATGCATAACATGGAAAACTACGCAGTATAAAAAAAGGGACACCTTGCATCATTTTTGTTTACTTGGATGGAACTAAAAGATATTCTTCTTAGTAAAGTAGCTCAAGAATGGATAAAAAGGTAGTCAATGTACTCAATAGTATTATGAAACCAATATATAAACAGTTACACATTCATACAAATGATAAAACACAAAAACAGTCCAGAAAGAAAGAGGACGGTGATGGTAGAGTGGACAGGAGGGGGTAGTGTGAGTGGAAGAAGAGTATGTGGTGAGATCTCACCTAATGTACACAATGTAAGGGTACATTTCAAAACAACTAACAGTATATTAAAAATCTCTTAACACAAATATATGTAAGTGAGGTGATGGTTATCTTAATTAGTTTGATTTAAGCATTCCACCATTGTCTATCAAATCATCACATTGTACCCATGAATGTATACAGTTATGACTTAATAAAAATTAAGTTAAAAACATAAAAAAACACAATGAAATTCCATTTCATACCCATCAATCTGGCAAAAATAAACAAATCAAGCAACACATCTGCACCTACTAATCACTAAAACAAAGACAATTAGATTATGTGTGCCTCCTGATCACAAAGCCTAATACCATCTTCAAAATTTGTTGTCCCCAAAAAATCAAACCTAAATATTTTCAACCTGTTAACCCTAAGTTACCATTTCAAAGTCAAGCTCCTCTTTAAAGGTTAGATAGAATTCTGATGTGAAGCCATCTGTTCCTGTGCTTTTCTTTTGAGGGAGATTTTGTATAGTTGATGCTATTTCAGAACTTGACATAGGCCTGTTCAACATTTCCACTTCATTCTGGCTAAGTCTAGGAAGGTGGCGTGCTTCCAAATATTGGTCTATTTCTTTCAAATTTTTGTATCTCTGAGAATAGAATTTCTTGTGATATTCATTAAGGAGTTTTTGAATTTCTGAAGAGTCTGTTGTTATTTCATCATTACCATTTCTGATTGAAAAAATTAGAAATTTTATTATTTTTTCCTCCTTAGGTTAGCCAAAGGTTTATCTATTTTATTGACCTTTTCAAAAAACCAACTTTTTGATTTATTGATCTGTTGTATAATCCTTTTGTTTTAATTTTCATTTAATTCTGCTCTAATGTTGGTTATTTCTTTTCTTCTGCTGGGTTTGGGATTGGAATGTTCTTCCTTTTCCAGTTGCTTAAGATGTCCCATCAAGTTGTTAACTTCCTCTCTTTATGTTCTCTTGAGGAAGGCTTGCAGTGCTATAAATTTCCCTCTTAGGACTGCCTTTGCGGTATCCCAGAGGTTCTGATAATTCATGTCTTCATTATCATTTTGTTCCAAAAATGTGGTAATTTCCTTCTTATTCTTGTCTATGGCCCAGTTATTATTCAGCATAAGGTTATTTAGTTTTCATGTTTTTGTACGAGTATGCAAATTCCTGCTGTTATTGAGTTCAACTTTTATTGCATGATAATCCGAGAAGATGCAAGGAATAAACTCTATTCTTTTAAATTTGCTGAGGTTAGACTTGTGACCTAAGATGTGAGTAATTTTGGAGTATGTTCCGTGGGCTGATGAGAAGAACGTGTATTCAGTTTTGTTCGGATGAAATGTACTGTAGATATCTGTTAAATCCAGATGTTGAATGGTTAAGTTTAAATCTAATTTTTGTTTTTGCTTAGCTTCTTATTGGAGGATCTATCCAACACTGCCAAAGGAGTGTTAAAATCTATGACTGTTGTGGTGTTGGAGGAAATCAAAGACAAAGCAAAATAAAGATGAACATGTAAACCGACAATAACCAAAATTCCAAATGTGTGAAATTCTATAAAAAACTTGAGTTTTAAGAAAAATAATGGAAAAGAAAAGCAGGAGAAGGGAGACTATATATTTAAGACTCAAGAAGCAAATCAGTCAAATACACCTGAAAGCTGTAAATGATGGTGCCCAGAGATGAGTCCAAGGGTCCAGAGGAGATGTTCAGACCAGGTTTATTAAAAGGGGAGGATGACCTGCCTAGACAGTGCAAAGATTGTATCTATGCCTGGGAAGGAGTTAGAGACCACTTTTATATGGGGCTACAGAGGGGTGGGCACATTCCACGGATTGTCTCTCTGGCTAGGGTCTTTCCCCATGCTCCAGAGTGTAGGGCTAGCCAGATATTTTGTGTATATGTTTTAGGAGGAGGAAGTGAAAGGGCTTATGTGTGGCTGCATTAGGCCACCCAATAATGTCTTGTTTTGATCTTGACTTGATCATAACAACTATTTAAAAATCAAGGAATTCATAGATATCTGTATTCTGACCCAATATTTTATATCATAAAAAAATTATAATTGACTCCATCACTCTCCCCTTCGCCCGGCCAGGCTGGTTTCTCACCCTGCTTCTCCCCTGGCCTAGAGTGCCTCCCTCATGCATCCCACGCCTGCCCGGGTCCCCCACAAGTCTCCCATGCCCTGACCCATAGGGCCTCTTCTGTGTCCAGGATGTTCCGGACTCCTTCTCCCGGTCACCCGAGGCCTTCTGCTGCCTGCTCTCCTTTCCAGTCCCCACAGGCCTCATAGGTGCATCATGTGTATCTTATTAGAGGGGCTTGTGACTCTAGCAGCACTTGAGTAACCAGCTCTTGGCCACTACCCCCAGAGAGCCTAGAGCACAGGCAATGGCCTTGTTCCTGTCTGTCCTAGCCCAGGAGTAGGACCTGCAGGTCCCAAGCCTCGGGTGATCTCACAGTTGGAGTGAGGGGACGTGCCATGGGTCTGGGATGTGCAGAATGCCTCGGGGAAAGGACAACTGAGAGCTGACAGCTCAGTGCCATACAGCATCAACTGGCATGACCCCTTTTTTTCAGATGGGGAAACCAAAACTTAGAAAGCTCGTGGGACTAGGACAGAGTACACAGAGTTGACTTCAGAGGAAACATTTGATGGGGAAGAACTGGACCAACTCAGGGGAACTTTTTCCTGGGGACCTGAGCCAGGAGAACCCCATGACCATGTCAGGGAGTTGGAGGGGAGCCTGGACGAGCCAGTGGAGCATACAGCCTCCAGGCCAGTCATACTAACAAATGGGGAAAGCAGCTGGGAGTCTGAGGGAAACCTCAGGTTGGGGTCAAGCCCTGTCCCTGATCAGAGACCTCACAAATGTGATGTATGTGAGCAAAGTTTTGAGCAGAGATCATACCTCAACAACCATAAGCGTGTACATAGGTCAAAAAAAAATACAGTTCATGATTCTGGGGAAATCCTTAATGTAAACTTAATTGTTAAGGAAGATCAGGAAATACCTACTGGGAAAAAGTTGCATTATTGTGGTTACTGTGGGAAAACATTCAGGTACAGTGCCCACCTTGCCAAGCATCAGCGGCTTCACAGTGAAGAGAAGCCCTACAAGTGTGATGAGTGTGGGAATGTCTTCAGCCAAAGCTGCGAGTTCATCAATCATCCACGGATACATTCTGGGTAAATCACCTCCCGGTGTGATGAGTGTGGAAAGACATTTAATCAGAGGCCCAACCTCATGAAACATCAAAGGATTCATACTGGGGAGAAGCCCTACAAATGTGGCGAGTGTGGGAAACACTTTAGTGCTTATTCTTCCCTTATTTATCACCAGAGAATCCACACTGGGGAGAAGCCCTATAAAGGTACTGACTGTGGAAAAGCCTTCAGTGATGGCTCAATCCTTATCCTTCATCATCAGACTTACACTGGCAAGAAGTCATTTGAGTGTAAAGACTGTGGCAAAGGCTTTACCCAAAGTTCTAACCTTATCTAACATCAGAGAATTCACACCAGAGGGAAACCCTATAAATGTAATGAATGTGAGAAGGCCTTTATCCAAAAAACCAAATTTGTTGAACATCAGAGAAGTCACACTGAAGAGAAGCCCTATGAATGTAATGACTGTGGCAAAGTTTTCAGTCAGAGCACTCACCTCATCCAGCACCAGAGAATCCACACAGGAGAGAAGCCCTACAGGTGCAGTGAGTGCGGGAAGGCCTTTCACAACAGTTCTAGACTCATTCACCACCAGAGATCACATCACAGAGAAGCCTTACAAGTGCGGAGACTGCAAGAAAGCCTTCAGCCAGAGTACTTACCTGTCTCAGCACCAGAGGATCCGTATGGGAGAGAAGCCTTACAAGTGCCGCAAGTGCGGGAAGGCCTTCCGGCACAGCTCCAACATGTCCCAGCATCAGAAGCTCCATCTTCGGGAAGACTTACCCTTGTGATGGTGGAGGTTTTGTGCAGCAGAGTTCTACAGTGCACCTCCTTCATGTGCCTCTGCTTCCTCCCTTCCCTCTATTTATTGTCCGCATAGTGTTTTCATAGGGTGAAAGTGCATTTCTCTCTAATTAAAGAAATCTTTCTTTAAAAAAAATTATAATTAAAAAATAAAACCAGTTTAAAAACAACTACATGCCAACATCAGAGAAAATCACAAGTATATTCAATTTGAGGGGGAAAATGAAGGTGGGGGAAGAGAATGAGAAAGGATGATTGCATTCTCACATAATGGGCACAATGTAAGGGTATACAGGAAACCCTTGATGAAGCGCGTAACTACAACTTGAACTTTACCTTAGAAATGTAAACAATATAACCTAATCATTTGTACCCTCATATTAATCTAAAATAACAAAATAAAAATGAAAATGTTGATGTGGTAAAATCTGGCCTGAACATCTCCTCTGGGGCCTTGGCCTCATCTCTGGTATACCTCTATAATGTTGATGTGGTAATGGTATCTTGGTTATGTTTTTTAAAATATTTTATCATATATATATGTGCGTGTGTGTATGATAAAATGCATATATGTGTGTATATATACATATATATATAGAGAGAAATATTTACAGATGAAAAGATATAATGTCTGAAATTTTAAATTTGTCATTGGAGTGGTACATATGGGGTAAAGATGTATTAATAATTGGCAAAAATGTAATTCCTACATAGAAGTTACTTATTCTATTGCCCCTACTTTTGTATAGGTTGAAAGTCAAAGGTAGAAAAGAACAAAAAAAAAGACAATATAAAAATATTGGCAAGAATATGAAACAATAAAAAACTCTTAAATACTGCTGGTGATACAGTGAATTAATATTACCCCCTTGTAGACTATTTGGCAAAATCTACCAATAGTTAGGTTTCAAGTGCACATACTGTACCATACCGTCATTTAATTCTTTGGTATAGATCTCTAATAGTAATGTCTGTGAACAGGATAAAATAGAGTATGAAACATCACATAATAGAATATTATATGGCAGTGAAAATGAATAACTAGAGTCTTACTTTATATATGATTATAGAGAAACATAGATTAATTCCACAAACAATGTGTTTATTAAAAGCAAGTTACAGACGAAAGCTGTAGTCATATAATTTATATAATTTTACAGACATACAAAGCAATACCATATATTTTGGATGTTGGTTTCTAGATAATAAAAGAATAAAGAAAATTATGAAAATTATATATATTAAATTATGATAATAGTTACCTCCAGTGAGTAGAGTTATAGATAATTCAGAGGGATGTTAACGGGTTTAGTAATACTACATTTCTTAAGCTGAAGGTAAGTGTTCCTTGGTTATTCTTTATACCTCTTTGTGTGTCTTAAATATAACATAATTTTTAAGAAAAAAACTTGTAATATACAATACTAGGGAGACAGACACACTAAAAATGATCACTTTAACACTGTACAATTTATCCATGTAACAGAAAGCCCCTTGTACCCTCTAAACATATTAAAATACAATAACTAAGAAAATGTCATGAAGGCTATGTTAAACAGTTTGATGAAAATATTTCAGATTGTATATGAAACCAGCACATTGTACCTATTGATTACACTAATGTACACAGTTATGATTTAATAAAAAAAAAATAAGAAGGAAAACAATTATAAAGAACAGCTGGCAAAACAAAATGATTTATTGATTATAGATAGCAATGAAAAATAAAGTTTCAAATTTAAGAAAATGAAACATGTGAAAAGAACCAGAAAATTTCTGGAAAAGAAAAGGAATAAAGAGGTTCTGGCCATATCAGATATAACAACACATTATAAAGTTATAGCAATTAAAGGCATTTGGTACTAGTATAGGAAGAGACAGAAAAACGATCCAATACACAGGAGAAAGATAGATTATTCAACAAATGTTGGGACAACTGACTAACCATTTTGATAAAAGGACACACACACAAAAATGAAATCTTTGCCTTTGTTCTTAGGCCAAAATAAAATGTGCACAGATAAAAAATGAATTTTTAAATTAGTGCAAATAAAAGTACTAAAAGAAAACATATATTTTAGAATCCTTGGAGAGAATAAAACAAAGTCCAGAAACCACAAAAAACATTAATACAGGGTGTCCCAAAGTTTGGCATACATAACACACATAGGAAAAGAGTACATAGCTAAATTTACCTTTATTTGTGAAATATTCATTACAAAATACTTACAAAATATTTCTATACATGTTGATATATGAATATGAAATATTTAAATATAAAATACAATATAATATAAAATATCATGACAGAAGAAATGGCCTAAAAAATGTCAAAATGTTTTCTGTCTCTTTAGAAACTCTTCAGACACTTTTTGAAAACTGAAATCTGCATCTCTACCTGGGTGGTCCTGAGGGACAAGAAAGTATTTTTTTGTTGTTGTTATTTTCACTACAGAAGATAGGCCTAGAGGCTGGAAACTGGCTAGCTTGGTTGATTGGGCTGGCTGGAGGAGGTGTGGAGGTGCTAGGTGCTTGTAGGACTCCCATGTGGGTAAAGGTGGTGATTTTGCTTTGGACAGAAATAAGATGATAAGATTATTTAACTGTAATTAAAAGACAATAGCTTAGAACTAAGAGTCCTCACTTTAAAAGCTTTGTTTGTGCTTTTGAGATGAATAGTCTTTTTAAAATTCTTTATTAAATGATAACTGTGTAGATTAATGCATTTATGGGGTACAATGTGCTGATTTGATATACAATGTGGAGAAAAGTAATAAATTTCTCTTTCCTTCTTCTAAAACCACTTGTTCTCTTTTTCTGATGCAGCCTTAAGAAATGTGCTGAGCTTTCAGTATCAATAAAATATGAATCTTTTAATTTTTCTTATGTATGTCAACATTTGGGACAATAGACATTTCCTTATATACAATGATTTCTTATAACTCAAGAAGAAAAATAGTGAAAATCTCAATATATGCAAAGGACTCAAAAAGGCAGTTCATAAAAAAGAAATAGAAATTACTAATGGATATTATGCAGCCTTAAAAAAAGATGGAGACTTTACCCCTTTTATGTTTACATGGATGGAGCTGGAATATATTCTTCTTAGCAAAGTATCTTAAGAATGGAAGAAAAAGTATCCACTCAGCCCTACTATGAAACCAATTTATAAACACCCACACTTCCATATGAAGACTATAACCCAACTACAGCCCAAGATGAAGGGTAAAGAGGAGGGAAAGGGGAGAGTAGGGGAGGAAGGAGGATGAGTGGAGGGAGGGTAATTGGTGGGACCATACCTATGGTGCATTTTACAAGGGTACGTGTTAAATCTACTAAGTGTAGAATACAAATGTCTTAACACAATAACTAAGAATATCTGGTGAAGGTTACGTTAACCAGTTCCATGAAAGCATTTCATATTGTATATAAAACTAGCACATTTTACCCCATAATTGCATTATTGTACACAGCTATGATTTAATAATAATAAAAAGAAATGCAACATAAAACAAAAGTTTACCTATCAGATTGACAAGGATCAAAAATATTGATAATACTTAAAGTTAAGGAGAATATTGGAAAATGTTTATATTTCAAATGCAATTGACTTACAGCACTAACCTAGTACACAATATTGGAAAATTTGTGATTTTTATATAAAAACATTAAGTACATACACCTATATTCACTAACATATTAACTCCAGTGCATTTATTCTACAGATATGCCCAGAAATATGTATACATGTATACATATTTATATACACAAATAAAATATTGCATAGTTTGTAGTGACAAGAAAGAAATATAACAACCAAAGTTCTATTAGTAATTATATAAGGAAAAGTATATATATATATATATAATATATATGTGTGTGTGTGTGTTTTTAACAAAAAATATGCAATCAGTAAAACTTGAGATAGGCTATCTAGAAACTTTTCTAGAACTTAATAAGTATATAAAGAAACTTGAACATTACATTTAGTATGAGCCCATTTATGTCAAATAAAACAAGTTCAATTGAAACTACCCTTTACAAATCAATAAAGGGATGCAAGCCATTAAGTGTGGTAAGGGTATAAAACTCTGTGAAGGTACAGGCATAGCTAAAAATAACGAGAATAACCAGCCACTATCTCCTTGTTTGCTCTCCTATAATTGCTATTCAGGAGTCACATAGCTGGCTCAGCACTAGTAGCTCAGCGGCTAAGACACTAGCTACATAACACCAAAGCTGATGGGTTTGAGTCCAGCCTGGGCCTGCCAAACAACAGTGACAACTACAACAACAACAACAACAACAACAACAACAACAACAACAACAAATAGCCAGGCTTTGTGCTGAGCACCTGTGGTCCCAGGTACCTGGGAGGCTGAGACAAGAGCATCGCTGAAGCCCATGTGTTTGAGGTTGCACTCTAGTGAGGGCAGCATAGTGAGACTCTCTCAA
>CAUYON010013120.1:0-45464 GCA_963573935.1 Arctocebus calabarensis
TCCCTGATTTAGGGATCAAGGTGATGTTTGCTTTACAGAATGTGTTGGGTAGTATTCCTTATTTTTGTATGTTTTGGAAAAGGTTGAATAATATAGGTAAGAGTTCTTCTTTAAAGGTTTGGTAGAATTCTGATGTGAAGCCATCTTGTCCAGGGCTTTTCTTTTTAGGGAGGTTTTGTATAGTTGATGCTATTTCAGAACTTGATATAGGCCTGTTCAACATTTCCATTTCCTTCTGGCTAAGTCTTGAAAGGTGGTGTGCTTCCAAGTATTGTTCAATTTCCTTCAGATTTAAAATCCTTAATGAATATTACAAGAAACTTTTTGAATTTCTGATGGGTCTGTTGTTATTTTGTCTTTACCATTTCTGATTGATGAGATTAGAGATTTTACTCTTTTTTTCCTGGTTAGGTTTGCCAAAGGTTTATCTATTTTATTGACCTTTTCAAAAAACCAACTTTTTGATTTATTAATTTGTTGTATGATTCTTTTATTTTCAAATTCATTTAATTCTGCTCTAATTTTGGTTATTTCTTTTCTTCTGCTGGGTTTGGGAGTGGAATGTTCTTCCTTTTCCAGTTGCTTGAGATGTCCCATTAAGTTGTTAACTTCCTCTCTTATCCGTTCTCTGGAGGAAGACTTGTAGTGCTGTAAATTTCCCACCAAGGACTGCCTTTTCAGTATCCCAGAGGTTCTGATAATTCGTCTTTTCATTGACATTATGTTCCTAAAATTTGGTAATTTCCTTCTTAATCTTGTCAATGACCCATCTGTCCTTCAGCCTGAGGTTGTTTAGCTTCCATGTTTTTGTTTGAGTATGCAGATTCTGGTTGTTATTGAGTTCAACTTTTATTCCATGATGGTCTGAGAAGACGCAAGGAATAATTTCTATTCTTTTAAATGTGCTGATTTTAGACTTGTCACCTAAGATGTGATCGATTTTAGAGTATGATCCATGAGCTGATGAGAAGAATATGTATTCAATATTGTTGGGATGAAATGTTCTGTAGATGTCTGTTAAATCCAAATTTTGGATGATTGAATTTGAATCTAAAATTTCTTTGCTTAGCTTCTTTTTGGAGGATCTGTCCAACACTGCTAAAGGAGTGTTAAAACCTCTGACTACTATGGAGCTGGAGGAAAGCAAGTTGCTCATGTCTGTTAGGGTTTGTCTTATAAATTGAGGCATATTCTGCTTGGGTGCATAAATATTAATAATTGAAATCTCATCATTTTGAGTATTACCTTTAACAAATATGAAGTGTCCTTCCTTATCCTTCCTTACTTTGTTTGGTTTAAAGCTTACTGTATCTGCAAATAAAATTGTAACACCTGCTTTTCTCTGCTTTCCATTTGCCTGGAATATAGATGACCATCCCTTCACCTTGGGTCTATATTTATCTTTTAAGGTAAGATGAGATTCTTGTATTCAGAAGCTATCTGGCCTTAGTTTTTGTATCCAGTCAGCCAACCTATGCCTCTTTAGAGGACATTTTAAACCATTTACATTAATTTAGAATAATGATAAGCCTTTTGAAAGTATAGTGGTCATTTTTGATCCTTTCGCCATTGTGGAAGTTGGAATTTGAAGTAAAGTTTCTGAATGAGTTTACTTTTGTGGTGGAGGATTATGCTGGTCAGTATGGAGGGTAGGTCTGAGAATATTCTGAAGAGCTGGTTTAGTTATGGCAAATTTCTTCAACATGTGGGTGTCATTAAAAAATTTAATTTCTCCATCATAAATTAAACTCAGTTTGGCTGAATATAGGATCTTGCGTTGAAAGTTATTTTGTTTTAGGGGATTAAAAGTCAGTGACCCTCCTTTTCTAGGTTGAAAGGTTTGAGTAGAGAGATCTGCAGTTATTCTAATGTTCTTCCCCTTGTAATTTATGGTTTTCTTGCATCTGGCTGCTTTCAGCATCTTCTCCTTAATATTAACTTTAATGAAGTTAACTATGATGTGCCTGGGGGATGTCTTATTTGGGTTGAGTCATGCTTGTGTTCTGAAACTGTCTGCTATCTGAATTTCTGAGTTTCTTGGCATGTCTGGAAAGTTCTCTTTCATAATCTCAAGAAGAAGGGATTCTGTGTCTTGTGAAGCCAGTTAGTCACTTTCAGGTATCCCTATAAGACGAATATTGGTTTTCTTCGTGTTATCCCAGAGCTCCCTGAGAGAATGATCTGTGTTTCTCTTCCTCTTTGAGCTTGTGGGACCATTCAAAAGCTCTGTCTTCAATGTCAGAAATCCTTTCTTCTCCTCATTCCATTCTGTTACTGAGGGATTCTACTCTATTTCTCAGATCTTTGAGGCTTGCAACTTCTTGTCTCAATATGTCAAAGTCTTTGGTCATTTTGTCTTTGAATTGGTTGAATTTTTGGTTCAATTCTTGAGACATGTTTTGGATTACTGCTTGAAATTCTAGTTTCATATTTTCCTCCATTCTGTTGATCTTATTTGCTATCCTGATTCTAAATTCAATTTCTGACATCTCAGCCATTTGTTTATGCATGGGATCTTGTGCTGTGTCTGCCTTTTTGTTCCTTGGAGCAGTTGATCTACTCTGATTATTCACATTTCCAGAGTTTTTCTGTTGATTTTGCCTCGTGATTGTTTTTCACTGTTGTCTCTGGCCATCCTTGGGGTTGAAGCGGAGTCTCTCCAAGATTGGACCCCATGGGATCACTCTATTGTTGCTGGATATTTAAAGGAAGTGACCTTGTGTAGATCCTCTGAGGCTGCCCCAGCTATGGGATTTTGGCTGGGGGAGCAGCTCTGGAGTGAGGCATGGTACACATGGAACCAGCAGGAAGGCTGGGGAAGGTGCACTTGGTTCCGGGACTACCTGGCGCCTGGTCACTTTGGCAAAGAGAGCCCATGGCTTCAGCAGTCTCTGGCCGGGTGGAGGGCTCCGCACAGAGGTAGGGAGAGCGTGGGAGGGAGGGTGTGAGGTCATGTGGCTTCCCAAGACCCTGGCCAGATGGTCAGGTCTGTTGTGAGGAATGAAGGACAGGGAGGGGGGATGGAGGGCGCAGGTTACATGGCTCCTGGAGCCCCAGGCAAGGGAGGCACAGACCGGGAAGGGCTTGGGTACCCAGGGGCACAGCCTGCTGGGGGGTTGTGTGCGCTCAGCTGATTCTCTGGCGACAGGTGGCCAGGCTCTCTAGGGGATCATGTGCTTGACAGGAATTCTGGCGGTGGGCGGTGCTGCCTCCCCAGGCAGCCCAGCCCGGTGGGGGTTAGCACTCGTGTGGCAGAGTCTCTGGCAGCAGTTTGTTTCTCCTTCCCAGGCAGTCTGGCCTGATGGAGTCTGGCAAAGCACTGGGAGGACTCTCTGGAGGTGGGCGGTGTCACCCGCTGGGGTGGCATGGCCCACTGGGGGCTGGCATATGCTCAGCTGAGCCCCTGGTGGTGGTTGGTGCTGCTATCCTGGGCAGCCTGGCTTGCTGGGGGCTGGTGTGCGCTTGGCGGAGTCCCTGGTGGTAGGCAGTGCTGCCTTCCTGGGTGGCTCAGCCTGCTGGGGGCTGGCGAGCCCTTGGCAGAGTCCTTGTGCGCCTGCGGTGCCACTTTCCTGGGTGTCCCGGAGCCCTTGTGGCTGGTGGTTGGCCATGCCACCTACCTGGGGGGTCTGGCCCGCTCTGGCAGCAGGCAATGCTGCCTTCCCAGGTGGCCCAGCCCGCTGAGAGCTGGTGTGTGCTTGGCGTAGTCCCTGGTGGCTGGCGGTGCTCCCTTCCCAGGCGGCCCAGCCCACTGGGGGCTGGTGCACACTCTGCTGGGTCCCTGGTGGTGTCGGTTCCACCTTCCTGGGCAGCTTGGCCCACAGGTGGTGCTGTCTTCCCAGGCTGCCTGACCTGCTGGATAGTCACAAGTGCTTGGCAGCATGGGTGGATGCAGGGAAGCTCAGTGCAGCCCCCGGAGTCTCTTGTGGGGCGAGGCGCTTGGTCTAGCCAACAAGGATGGGGCATGCTGCTTGAGAACCTCCTGTCATAGTCTGAGCAGGGGATAGACTTCTGGTTTATCAGGTAAGAGGGGAAGGGCACACTGGAAGTTCAGAATGGCAGGGAGAGCTTTAGTTCAATTTTTCTGCCTAGCAAGAGAGCATTCAGCTACATAGCATGGTCTCTCAGGGGAAAGCAGTCCCCACTTTCCATAGCACTCCCCTGTGGGGTGAGACAAGAGGTCCACAGTTCACTGCTCATCTGTGGAAAACCATAGGAGTAAATGAAAAGGAAAAAGGGAGGAAACAACAACAACAAAAAATCCAAAAAAGACCACAGCTTTCTTGGGGGAGGGTATGGATAGTTTTCTTTTCAGGTTAATTTTGTACCTGAAGCTTTCTTTCTTGGAGTCGCAGCTTGCTTCAGTAGAGGTGACCAGCAGTTCTCACTTTTTTCTCAGCTGGGCTCCCAGTCTTCTGCTTAATTGGACATTCTGGATGCTATCCTTCCCGCTGGATAGGAGCCTCTCACAGAAGCTGCTTCCAGTTGGCCATCTTGCCCCTCCCTCTCCACCTTGTTATTTTTTATTCTCCATTGTGTTACTGGTTTACAAGCATTATAAGGTTTTTACTTTCAAGTGTTTTTATACTGGTGAGTATTG
Source organism: Arctocebus calabarensis (assembly GCA_963573935.1). NCBI lineage: Eukaryota > Metazoa > Chordata > Mammalia > Primates > Lorisidae > Arctocebus > Arctocebus calabarensis. The sequence goes on from CAUYON010013120.1 coordinate 4,598, forward strand.
ATCTTTTGTTTTGATATTTAGGATTCTTCCGAACATTTCTTGTAGGGCCAATCTAGTGGTAGCAAATTCCCTTAATATTTGCTTGTTGGGAAAGACCTTATTTTCCTTCATGTATGAAACTTAGTTTTGAAGGATACAAAATTTTTGGCTGACAGTTATTCTGTTTAAGATGACTAAAGATAAGACCTCCACCCCTTCTGGCTTGTAAAATTTCTTCTGAGAAGTCTGCTATTAGTTTGATGGGATTTTCTTTAAAAGTTATTTGATGCTTTCATCTCACTGCTCATAGAATTTTTCTCTTTCACATTGACCTTGGCTAATCTAATTACTGTATACCTTAGGGATGATTGTTTTGTTTGAGATCTTCCTGGTATACTTTGAGCTCTTTACTTTTTCTTTTTTGTGTTTCTTTTTAAAAATTGTTTTCACTATGAGGGACAGATGTTTAGATTATATTATTTTATTTATAAGGTAAAATTAAAGTTGTAGTTGACCCCTCTACCCAGGAGGTGTGAAGAACACCCTCATTGTGTACCTTAGGTGAGATCCTGCTAATAGCTCTCTTTCCTCTTCCCTCCCAGTGTTCCCCTCTCTCGCTAGACTATATTTGTATTTTTTCTTTTGTGTAGGTGTATAGTTGTTTATATATTGGTATCATGTTAGTATTGTGTAAATTGGATACATTTTTTTTCCATTCCTGAGATATTTTACTAAGAAGAATGTGTTTTAACTCTATTCAGGAAAACCCAAAAGATGTAAAGTCTCCATCTTTTTCTGTGGCCGAATTGTACTCCATTATATACATATTCTACAGTTTATTAATCCCTTTTTGGGTTTATTGGGACTTGGGCTGTTTCCATATTGTGAACTAAGCTTCCGTAAACATTCTGAGTTCCAGTTGTGAACTGAGCTTTGTAGAATCTCAGAGATGTTTTGCAGCTGGGGGACAAGTCCTTGGGTAGTTCAGTGCTCTGGGGATAAGATGAGATTGGTTGCTCATTAGTGAGCAGGTATTGGACTTTGAACATTTGTGATATTTCAGTGTGGGAGTCCAACCTGTGGGAAAAGATTACATGGCGATCCTTAAGCATATAGCCCTTGTACGTCGTTGCTGGGCACTTCCCACACCTGCTATCCTCTCAATAAATAGCCACAGTGGAGGTTGCTTGGCGCTCTCCTGTGCCTCTGGTTGGTGAGCCTCAACTCTTGCAAGCTTTTACTTTCAATCTGCATACCAGCTGTTTCCGGTGTGCAGTACTGATGACATAGCGGCTCCCCCAGAGCTTCAGTAAACATTCTGATACAAATGTCCTTGTGATAAAAAGATTTTTATTCGGGAGGCGCCTGTGGCTCATCAAGTAGGGCGCCGGCCCCATATACCAAAGGTGGCAGGTTCAAACCCAGCCTCGGCTGAACTGTAAAACAGAAAAATAGCCGGGCGTTGTGGTGGGTGCCTGTAGTCCCAGCTACTCGGGAGGCTGAGGCAAGAGAATCACCTGAGCCCAGGAGTTGGAGGTTGCTGTGAGCTGTGTGATGCCAGGGCACTTCACTGAGGGAGATAAAGTGAGACTCTGTCCCTACAAAAAAAAAAGAAAAAAAGATTTTTATTCATCTGAGTAGATGCCTACTAATGGAATTGCAGGATCAAATGGAAGGTTGACTTTTATTTCTTTAAGAATTCTTCATACTGGGGCGGCACCTGTGGCTCAAAAGAGTAGGACACCAGCCCCAAATACCAGTGGTGGTGGGTTCAAAACCAGGCATGACCAAAAAAAAAACAAAGAAAGGAAAAATAAAGGATTCTTTTTTCTTTTTCAACCTTCTTTTCATAGAGGTTGTATTAATTTTCAGTCCCACCAGCAGTGCAAAATTATTCTTTTCTCTCCACCTCCATCCCAAAGTCTTTAGTTTTGGGATTTTGTCATGTGGGCTAATTAATCTTACTGGAGTTAGGTGATATCACAGAGTGGTTTTGATTTGCATTTCTCTGATGATTAGGAATGATGAGCATTTTTTCATGTGTTTGTTAACCATTCATCTGTTATCTTTAGAGAAGTTTCTTATGTTTGGGTGTCTAAATCTCTAGCAAAACTAGTGAATTTTTCTTTCATTAATTCCTCAAAATGGTTTTTATAACTTTTTGTTTCTTTCTTCTTCCTGATGGATACCTATGATTCTGAGATTGGGTGTCGTACATAATTCTATATTTCTTGAAAGCATTTTTTCATTTCCTTCCTTTAATTCATTTTAAAAACTTTTGACTGACAGGGTTAATTTGAAAGACTTGTCTTCCATCAATGAAGTGCTTTTTTCTTCTTGGTCTAGTCAATTGCAACAATGGGATGTCCTGGGTTGTTGGTCAGGCTCTGAAACTCCTAGGCACTTTGGGAGGGTACTTGTACTTCACCTGCACTGAGGTAGATGGGGCAAAGCTGGGTGGGGATGGGTTGGGTAGGCCTGCATCCAGGCTCCCAAAGGGCAGACATAAACAACATCCCAGTGAGGTTTGGTGATTGGATTGCAGGCTTCTGGGAGAAGCCTCCAGGGAAGGGTAGAAGCACTTCCACCATGGCAAAGACTCTGCACAAGGGGAGGAGCAGGGAGCAGTTTGGAATTTGCAGTGCAGCAGGCAGAAATGGGGTTCACTCATCTCCCACTCCCCTGACCTGATTGATCTTCTGGCATCTGGCTGCTAGTAGCAGGTCCAACTAGCCTGGCCAAACAGAAGTATGTTCTTGTTCATGGGAGCAGTCAGGCCGGTGTCTCTGGGGAAGGACAGCAATGTGGGCCTCATGGTCCAATCATTCTTCAGTCCTACAGTGGCCCACACCTGTAGTGGTGAAACTTGATCTTGCACAAGAGACAGCCCAGGTTTTTGTCTCCCTCCCTGGCCTAGCAGCAGGGCAGAGACCTCAGGGCAGGGCTTAGAACATTGGCTTTGGCTGCGGGTACCCAGAATTCAGAAGCCCATGGAATTCCATGTGAGCTCAACCTCTGCATAGTCTCCCGGGAGCTCCCCGAGACATGGGAGCTCTGTGGAAGTTGAGGGGCTCTTCTGTAGCCAAAACTGTAAAGGTCTGAGGTGGGACTGTGGAGCCCCAAAGTCTTTTGCTTCCCTCTCTGTTGAGTCTGGGGTTGCGGGCTACTCCAACTTTCGGCAACACTGAGCAGACAGTCCGACTTCTTACTTTACCCTCAGTGTCTCCCATTTTTTCTATGTAATATTCACATATTCTTTCTCTGACAATTCATGAGTATTTGATGGACATCTTGATTCTTCTAGGAAGAAGAGGTGGCACATCAGCCAGCTGCCTCTACTTAGATATCTTCCAAGCTTGTTTTCTGTTGCTATAACAGAATAGCACAGACTGGGTCATTTATAAAGAAAATAGTTTTATTTGGCTCATGCTTCTGAAGACTGGAAAGTCCAACATCTGAGGTGAGGGCGTGGCAGAGGTATTACATAGTGAGAGTGCATGAGGCAGAGAAAATGGGGGCTAAACTTGCTTTTTTGTAACAAACCTATTCTTGAGGTAAGTAATGGCTCATGTGATAAAGGCATTGATTCATTCATGAAGGCAGAGCCTTCATGACATAATCACTGCTTAAATGCCCCACATCAATTAAGTTTCAACATGAATTTTGAGGGGACAAGAATTAAACCACAGCATCCTTCCCCTGGCCCACAAAACTCATGTTTTTCTCACATACAAAATACATTCACTTCATTCCAAAAGTTTTAAAGTCTTAACTTGTTTCATCACTAGCTCACAAGTCCATGGTCTCACCTAAATTGGATATATGAGTGAAATTCAGGGCACAGTTCACATTGAGGTAGATGTTGTCTGCTTGTCAGCCTATGGAAGTACAAAAAAGTTAGCTAGTTCCAGATTATAATTATTGGAAAGGCATAGTGTAGACATTGTCATTCCAAAAGGAAGAAATAGGCAAGAAAAGAGGGGTGGTTTGGCCCATATCTGTCCAAAACTCAACAGAGAAAACATTAGTCTTAAAGCAGGAGAATAATCTTCTTTGACTATCTGTCTCACTTTATGGATATACTGGGCTGAGGAGAGGCCTCCAAGGCCCCCAAGCCTGTCCCGTGGCTTTACTGGGCTTAGTAACGTTGGTTTTCTTGAGTTGGTATCCCCACTTCCATGGCTATAGTAAGCATTGCCCTATGGGGGACTCTCTGTGGTGTCTGTGCTTTTGCAGCAGTTTTCTTCCTGGGTTTCCATCAATCTAGGAGAAGCATGTTTTGAAAATCTAGGAGAAGGAAGCCATACTGTCATAGTTTTTCACTCTGTGTACCAGCAGAATTAATGCCATGTAAACTCCACCAAGTTTTTTTTTTTTTTTCTTCAGTTTTTGGCCAGGGCCGGATTTGAACCCATCACCCCTGGTATATGGGGCCAGCACCCTACTCATTGAGCCACAGGCAGTGCCCTGATTTCCACCAAGTTTTATGGGTGTAACTTCCAGAGTGGAATGCCAAGCTATGCTTGGGCCCTCTTGAGCCATGGCTGGGGCAGCTTAGGGGCATTGCACTGAAATTCAGGGAGCAGAGACTCATAGTGGTGCTGAGTCATGAGACCATGGAGGTCACCCATAACCATTCCTCGAAACCATTCTGCTCTCCTAGACTGGAGGGCATCACATGTCGAGATATGAAGATGGGAGACAGGAAGAAAATGGCAGGCAGACTTGCTTTTATCATGAGCCCATTCTCAAACTAAACCACTACCACATAGTAGCATTAATTCATTTATGGGACTAGAACCTTCATGACTTAATCACTCCTGAATGCTCCACAGAAATTAAATTTCAATGTAACTTTACAGGGGACAGACAGACATTCAAACCATAGCACTTAAAGTTCCAGAGGACAGAACTCCAAAATCAGTTCCACTGGACTAAGGTCAAAGTTGCCAAAATTGGTTCCTTATGGAGGCTTTGAGAGGAGGATTTTTTTTTTCTTTTTGAGCTTTTAGTGGCCAGCTGTATTCTTAGGCTTGTGAATCCTTTTTCTATTATTAAAGAAAATACATCACTGCAATCTCTGCTTCCACCATCACCTGACTTTCTCACCTGAATCTGATCTCTCCTTTGCCCCTTATGAGGATTCCTGAGATTACAAATAGGACCCACCTGCATAACCCAGGGCACCCTTCCCCACGCTGGTCTTTAACGTATGTCTTCAAAATTCCTTTTGCTGTCTAAGATAATATTCCCAGGTCTAGTTTTAGAACATCATCACATTCGTGGGTCATTATTCAGTCCCCACACTGCTCATCCTCCCTGTCGTGGTTTCAGGCTTTCTCCCTAGGGAGAATAGCCTGATGCTGTGGTTTACATGTGCTCTCTCAGTTGTCTCTTTCTTCAAACTCTCCCTTATTTTATCTCCATTACTTTCCAGTTTAATACCTGCCTTTCCCACCACTCTTAAAGCTCAAAGAGGTCAAATAGCCTATTTTGTTTATTATTGTTGAAGAAATGAATGGGTGATGTGGGGATGCATTTTTATATTTGCCACAAAAGAGCACAGCTTGGTTTCCTTAAGCAAGTTAAATTTATGACAATGACACATTTGAAATAAGATCTTATTTTTAGCTTGTGTTTTCCTGCGTGCTTCTTTCTTTTAGAATAGGCTGTGGAAAAGTGCAACTTGAGGTCTTTAGGAAAATTTTCTTTTTGGTAAGGGGAAAAAATCCCTAAAGTTAAAGCCCTGTGAGCATGTTAGTTACAAAGTGCTTTAGCATTATTTCACTTGTATAAATTCATGTTTCATTTGTATAAACTTATGTATAAAATTTGTTTCATGTGCATAATGAGTAGTGATGAGAGTATTTAGGGTGTTTATCACCCAAGGTCAATACATTTTGAACTATAGTGACCCTACTCTGCTATCAACATTGGATTATTTCCTTCTAACAGTATGCTACACCCTTTAACCCTCTTCTCTTCACTCTTCCCCTGCTGCTTCCTCCCTTAACCTTTCTCAGTCTTTGTTCTCTACCTGTCCATCTGCCTCCATGTGATCAAATGTTTAGCTCCCATATATATTGATAAGTGAGAACATGCAGTATTTGTCTTTTTGTGTTGACTTCACTTAAAATAATGACCTATGGTTCCAACCATGTTGCTACAAATGAGATGATTTCATTCTATTCCTGAGATACTTTGCTAAGAAGAATATGTTCCAGCTACATTGACTTTCTTGTTAAAGTTTTTTCTTTTAGGACTTTCCTACCTATATGGCATCCCATTGTCTCCTGGTCTCCACTGTGAACCGTGGGACGTCAGTCGTAATTCTTGTGATCATTCCCTGTATATAATGTTACTGTTAGCCTCAGTTTGCTTTAAAGATTTTCTCTCTCTTTTTTTTTTCAACAGTTTGTGATGGACCACATGGTTTTCTTTGTACTTCCCTTACGTGAGATTTATTAAGCTTCTTTGATCTATGATTTGTTATCATCAGTTTCAAAGAATTGTTAGCCGTTATTGCCTCACAAATTTCTTCTGCATCGTTCTCCTCGTCCTGAGACTTTAATTTCACCTGTATTGAATCATCTGGTATGTGCACAGGGCTTGGGTGTTCTGTTCTTCTCCACTTATTACCCTATGCTGATGCTTTTTTCCTCTTTATATGTCACTTTAGATGATTTCTTTTGAACCTGATTCCTTTCTCTTTTGTATTCAGTCTGGTGATGAGCCCATTGAAAGAATTCTTCCTTTCTGATTTCCTATTTTTCACTTCCAGCACTTCCACTTCCATTTGTCTTTTTAAAATACATAGTTTCCGTTTCTCTGCTGAAACTTTCTTCTTTTGACATATATTTATCATAGTTATTTTAAGTTCCTGGCTCTGTTGTGGTTTCTTTCTTTCTAATGGATCACATCCCTTCTTCATGTGTCTCGTAGTCCTTAACTGAAGTAAGGCCTCATGCATAAGAGGTTAAGGCCTCAATGCTAGGGGTTGGTGTGAATAGCGCAGGAAGTGTCGAAACGGCTTGCCTTTTCTCTTCAAGTATTGAGTGTGAGTGTGTGTGTGGGGAGTTAAGTCAATCTAGTGTTTATAGTTCATCTGATCCCAGGCTGTGTTGTTGCTTTAGTTAGCTTCAAAACTTCACAAACATCAAATTAATTAGAGGCGAAATCATTACCTTCCCACTTCTAGTGGCCCAGGATAGGGGTTCTGGGACATTTGTCTGTGTTTTCCTGTCCTATCCTCAGACTGCAGTGGGCTTTGTATGTGGTATGAGCCTGAGTCTTGTGTGTGAGAGGTTCCTGAATCTCCCGTCCCTCCACAACCAAGATGGGCATCTGCTTGGCACTCTGCTGAGGCCTGGCGTACTGGTGGGAATCATAATTGCTTCATGCAATTATAATTACTTGGTCAATAAGGTAATATATGTGTAAAGACCTTATACAATTTCAGGCACTCAGGAAGTGGTGGCTGTTATTGCATGTATGGTGAATTTCTTTGTAACTTTTTATTTTGAAATAATTTCAGGTATATAGAAAAGATGCCCAGAAAGTGCCAAACAATCCCATCTACCCTTCACCATATTCCCTATATGGTAAAATTTCACCTCATCTGCTCCCTCCTCACAGGTTAGATCTGTATATCTAAATCTACACCTGTCTATCTGATCAGCTTTCTTCTAAAGGACCCTTTTACTCTCGAGTACTTGAGTGTGTATTTATTAAAAGGACTGTATCATTAAGTATCAAAATCAGAAGTCAACACTGAAACAGTGCCGTTTTCTAATCCATAGACTTTGTTCTGCTTTCCCCAGTTGTTCTTCTACTGCCTCAGGGTTTAGCCCCAGATAATACTTTCATTTAATGATATGTCTTTAGTCTTCCTTAATCTGCAACAGTTATCCAACATTTTTAAAAATTTACTCTTTCATGACTTGGATGTGTTTCAAGATACAGATCATTTATTCTGTAGAATGTCCCTCAGTTTGATTTCTCTGCTGTTTCTCTATGATTGGATTGGGGTCCTGCTTTCGGGGCAGGGACACTGTAGAAGTGATGTGTTTTCCACCCAGATGCATCACATCAGGAGGCACCTGATGCTCCCCTGATAAGTGGCTCTGGTCGTTTGGTTAAGATGGCATCTGCCAAGCTTCTCCATTATAAAGTTACTGTTTCCCCTTTGTAATTAATAAATCTCTGTGGGAGATACTTTGGGACTATATAAATATCCTGTTTCTCATCAAACTTTCACCTGCTACTTTTTAACATTCACTGATGATTCCTGCCTGAAATAGTTACTACTGCAGGCACACTGTATCTATTTTCTAGGGCTGCTTTAACAAAATATAGCAAAGTGGGTGGCGTAAAATAACAGATGAATTGTCTTGCACTTCTAGGGACTGGAAGTCTGACACCAAGGTATTGGCAGGGTGGCTCCTCCTGAGAGCCAGGAAAGAGAGTCCACTCTATGCCCCTGCCCCAGCTTCTGTGGTTTGCCAGCAACCTGTGATGCTTCTTCACTTGTACACCTGTCACTCGAGGCTCCTGCCTTTACCTGGTCATCTCCCCAGGTCTTTCTATATCATCTCTGCTCAGGACACTGGTTGTACCAGATTAGGGCCCACCTGAAGCCCTCATTTTAACTGGATTTCTTCTCTAAAGACCCTACTTTCAAGTAAGGTCACACCCAGAAGTCCTGGGGGTCAGGACTTCAACATATCCTTTTTGGGAGATACAAGCCAACCCATAACAGATGCCAACTTGTCATCTCTGAAAATTTTTAATGGTTCTCTCAATGAAGTTAATCTTTAGGAATATGAATAGAAAATTAAAAGCTTAAGAGATGGCCCAGCCATGTGCCAGCTTAAGTCTCATGGCCTATATACCTGGGAGTTTTTAATCTTTGAGCCATGATCTGTGTGTTTGAACCTTAATTACATCATGCAGTGAACCAATGTCAAGTTCCAGTGTCACCTTTTATGTCCAGGCTAAGTGTCAGCTGCCTTTTGAAAGAGGAGTGTCCTTTCTTCCCTGATTTGTATGGAATGCCAGCGGACCAGGGTGCAGAGTGCTGGCAGGGTAGGCCTGTGATGTGCAGTCACGCTAAGCCAATGCCGGAGTGCTATGGGCCCCGGCAGAGTGTCAACAGGGACAGGGCCTTGAGTGGCGTGAAATGTCCTTAAGGACAGTCCTGCTTATGATGGACATGCCTCTTCTGGGGAGAAGCTCATGGAAAGCTCATTGAGACCCTCAGAATAAAAAGCATTTGAGGCAGCATAAAATAGTAATCAACAGTGTTGTCCACCCTGCTGAGGAAACTGGGGAGGATGCACTGTTGGCTGCACTTCCTGTCAGGTCTACTTAGTGAGGCCCCAAGGTCAGTGATCAGAGTCTGCAGGCAAAGTGGGACACCAACGAGGTGTTAACAGCTGTGCAGTAGCGAGGGATTGGTGAAAGGAATCGTTTTTGCCTATGGCAGTCTGGGTAGCAAAAAGTTGTCAGAAGCCCCTTGCTGGCAGCTGTGTGAGTTGGGGACACTGCTGCACACTGGGGCCATGTGCAGCGAGGCCTCCAGAGGCTGCTTTTACAAAGTCGGCAGTCCCGACACCCAGCATCCCTCTCCAGACAGCTCTGCAGAGCTTCAGACAGACCCACTCCCATTTCTACCCAGGCAGTGGTGGGCAGAAACCCTAGCAGGTTGGCTGCCTGTGAGAAGCAGGGTACAGATTACTAGGACTGCCATAACAATGTGCCACAAACCAGGGGGCTGAATCAAGAGAAATATGTTATCTCACAGTTCTAAAAGCCAGAAGTTTGGGATGGGATACCAGCAGGGCCCCCACTCTGCAGGCACTGGGGAAGGATCTGTTTGGGGCTGCCTCCCAGCTCCCAGGGCCAGCATAATCCCCTTCTAAGATGGCATCCTCCCTCTGTGTGTCTGCATCCAAATGTCCCCCTTTTGTAAGGACACCAGTCAGATTAGACTAGAGCTCACCCCTCTTCAGGATGACTTCATCTGAGCTAATTATATCTGCAACAACCCTATTTCCAAATAAGGTCTCCCTCTTCAGTGAGGGCTGGGATTTCAGCATAGGTTTTGAGACAGCACAGTTCAACCTACAGTGAGCAAGCATCCCGCATAGTCCTCGGCACCAGTTGGCAGTGCCCAGCGCCACTGACATCCCAACAGCTGCTGCGAGGCTTACATGGCAAGCGAGTCTCTCTTCCCCCTGCCAGAATGTGCTGTTGCTCAGGTTGAGCACTGCAGCAGCCTGCCTTCCTGGGGGGTGCTCCATATCTGGGGCGTGCCCCCAAACTTTGATCACTCACCCCATCAATTAAGAAAATCGTCTGTGTGCACTCCCAATATATGTATATTCATTTTCAAATTATACATATGTACTCTACCACCATTACATAATTATGAAATGTATAAGAAATGGGTAACATTAAAGATGAAGTAAGCAATGTTTTAAATGTCTTGCCAATCGTTGTGAGTTCGTACCATCATTACTTGATATATCGAGGTCCAAATACCCTTGAGATGAGATTTCTCATTAATGATTCAGGATATAAATCTAAATTTCTATAGGCCTTCTGGGTGATTCAGGTTTTGTGGAGGAGGGCTGCTGCTTGTCAGATCTGATTAAATCGTTCTTTGGCATTGACCGTGTGGTTACTGCTGAGTTCAAGTGTGAGCTCTTCCCCTTTCTTACTGCTCACACGTGCTTGGGTTAGGATTAACTTTGACCTTCGGAGGTGTTTGTGTCTTTTATTTTCAGTTTTAGTTTTTGTTTTTTGCAGGAATCTTTTTGAGCCACTTACCCATTTTGTAAACATTAGTTATATTATCATATAGCTGCTATTAGTTGTAGCACTGTTTTTCCAGCTTTTTTATCTCACAGCACACTTGAACCTATAGTTAGACTCCCGAGGCACACTTAAATTATGTTGATCAAAAAAACGAGTGCATAAAAGAATATACATACTGTGCTTTCAACTTCTTTTGAAAATAATTTAATGATTTTTAGAAATTTTCATGGCACCCCCTAAGATCCTTGTGTACCATGGACCCCTGTTTGAAAACCACTGGTTTACAATACAACATTTGAGCACAGTTCCAGGCACTTGAGATATATCGAGGATGAAACCAGAGAATTTAATCCATTATCCCATTAATTAAACAGAATCAGATAGGTGTTGCAAGGCCCTGAAAGCAGGGGCCCAGACAGGTGGGTGGTGACCCCTCTGCTTCCTCAGCGCCCAGTGAGGCCAGGTGAGGAGCAGCCCACCTGGGGCCACACAGTAAATAGTGGCAAAGCTGAGTTCATTTTGTTTTGTTTCTTTAGATAAGAAGCAAGTATGAATAGACTAGATTTTCATGTTTAACCACATTCTCCCAACAAAATGATCACCTTCTTAAGGCAAGAGATTGTGTTAATCATTGATTCATGGTGGCCCGCTACCAACTTTGTTGCTGGGTGTAGTGCAAAGTAAGCATTTCTTCTGCGACCTCTATATTCTAGCATGATCATTAGGAATGCAACCTGTGCACGTGAGAAGTGTTACCCAGAATCGCCCTAGGAACAGAGAGCATGATGTGTGTGCACAGACACTTCGTGCTTTAGAAGTCACGGGCGTTAGCCTGGTGGGAATTCTTACTGAATCCTGCCTGATTTCTCCTATCATGGAGACGTGCACCAGAGGGACGCTGGAGTCTGGCAGGTAGTGAATCTAGGCCTCGCTGCAGAGGGGTGGAGCATATGGTACCCATATGTCACCAGATCCGGACTGAACTCTTTGGATTTGGGAGGAGAAAGAATAGTGGGGGAGGCCTGGCTTTCCTCCAGAGGCTGTCACTTCTGGTAACAGTTTGGAGACAGTGTTTGTACAACATCTGGCATTATGGAATGGATGTAGAAACCAGGTATGATTTATTAGCTTCTGCACATCGCCTTCCAGCTCCCTCACCCTCCACAGGCACCCAGCCTCCCTACAAGACCATACTCCGTCTGTACCAGGAGAGCTCCTTTATCAGATGGAAGGAGGGAGAAAGGAAATGGAGCCATCAATTCTCCCTTCCAGACGCCGCAGTGTGATCTGCACTGGGCCAGCCTCCTGGAACGGATGACTCTTTTCTTTTGATGGTGTGACCCAAAGGGTTGCTCTACCTATCAGGAATGTTTTCTTATTACATCAACATATGGACTGAATTTAAATCAACTCTCCAGTGGTTGGATTTTAGAGAATGAAATATGTAAAAATAACTACATGGACACAGGAGTCCTTTATTGAGTTTATTACATTGAAATTACTGACTTAAAGTTTTAAGCCCTCTTTGTGTACATAAGCCCCATTGATGTCAGTGGTCTTGGAATGCACAGCACTTTGAAAATACTTGGAGGATCAGTAATAATTAGCTTAGACTTTGATTCTTTAAAGATAAGATAGTTGATTATTGACTTGATTACTTCTTACTTTCTAGCTGGTGAAAAGAAGTGACCGGGGGAGTGTCAGTGTCAGGACAGGAAAGTCTTACCTTCATAGGCCTGTCCTGGCAGGCCCTCGGCTCTCTGGCCAGCGTGTTTGCTTTGATTTTTGGTTGTTTGCATCCCCAAAAGCAGGGCTGTAGTCAGCAATGCAGAGTTAATGTGGACTAGCGTATCAAGGTTGTGCTACGCTCAAGGTATTCTCACAAAATCATCAGCTCTAGAGCTGGATATAAGCAAAGACGTCCCCCCAGTCCAGGCATTCCTAGTTGGAGCCCTGGAGAAGTCAGATGTCAGATTTTGCTAAAGGTCCAGAATGACCCAGATACCAAAAAGGAAAATATTTCCATGTAATGGTAGGGATCCACAAAGATTTTTTATTTTAAGAAGAAGCCCCCACTCTCTTCTGGGTGGAAAGAAGAAATTTGAAAGTAGGATCTCCAGGAGACTTTTGTATTCCCATATTCATAGCAGCATTATTCACGGTGGCCAAAAGATGGAAGTATTTCAAATGCGCAGGCAGATGAATGGGCAAGCAAAGTGTGGTATGCATACAGTGGAGCATTATTCAGCCTCACAAAGTAAGGAACTCCTGTTACATGAGTGAAACTTGAGGACATTATGGTAAGTGGAAGAAGCCAGCCACTTGAGGACAAATGCTGTGTGATTCCTTTTGTACATGGCATTTCAAGTAGGCAGATTTACAGGTGTAGAAAGTAGGATGATGGTTACCAGGAACCGGGGGAAGTGGGGTGCAGACTCACTGATGATACGCAGAGTTTCAGATTTGCAAGGTAAAAACGTTGTGGGGATCTTTTTCACAAAAACATAAACATATTTAACACTACCAAACTGTACACTTCAAAGTGGTTAAGGGGGTACATGTTTTATGTTTCTTACCAAAATATTTTTAAACAAAAAGGAACAAAGAAACTCTTGCTGCTGTGATAAGCAACTTGGTGGACCCTCAAAAAACTAAAACAGCATTACTATAAGACCAGCCATTCTACCCTTAGCTACATACTAAAATGAAAACAGGTGTTCAAACGAAAAACACGAGTGTTCATCTCATCATTATGTACAATAGCCCAAGGGAAACAACCCAAATGTTCGTGAATTTTATGTCCAATGAATGCTACCTCAATTTCTAAAAAGTCCTTGAGCATGAAAAATGGGAACCACGGCCATAGTTCAGTCCCCACATTTTCTCAGCTGAGAAAGTAGAAGCTCTCTGTGGTGAAAGGACTTTCCCAAAGGCCACCGGTACAGTCCTCAGGGACCCCAGGACCCTTCTGGGGAGGTATGCCCCCACGGCAAGGTTGGTGCTCAGGCCACGACTGTCTCCTTAAAGTCCCAGGAGGACTGGCTGCAGCGGAGGTGTGTGCCTTGGGCTCTTCCTGTTCCACTGGAAGCTCCGCCCTCCTCCTGCAGTAGACTCCGCCTTGGGCTGGTGGAGGACTGGCCACAGCAGCCCAGGGTCACCCAGACTAGTGGTACCCAGTGGAAGAAACAGCCAAATCTTCTCGCATCTCGTTTTAGGTGTACAAAAAGCTGTGCCAGAAGCCCTTAGCAAACTCATTGGCCAGAATCTAGTGACCTGACCACTCCTAAGTCGAACGTCACTAAGATTGTCTTAGATGCACAGTTTGAGGGGGAGTGGGTGTGGGGAAGTCCGGCACAAGGACCAGTACTGTGGGCAGTGTGGCTGGGAAGCCAGTCCAGGGACATGTCCTGGAGCAGGGCAGCTGAGCCAGGCATCAGAGCCGGAGGTAGAGCCTGGGCTCCAAGTTCGGGAACCATCACACAGGATTCAGGACACTAAGCCATCTAGGCTGGCAGCAGGAGGTCAGAGTTCCCATCCAGGGTCTAAAGAACAACAGGCACCCAACCAAAGCCACAGGGAGGTTCCCCTCCCCGGGCCCTCAGGGGAGCGCTGTCTTGAGGCCAGACAGGGTCCCAAGATACGCATGTTTGAACTCAGGAATAGACATAAACAGTGGCCTCACACCTTTAGAACAAAAAAGTGAGGGGCTCGTGAGCAAGGCCCCTAAAAAGTAACTCCCACAGGCACCATCAGAACTAACCAGACCACTAGTCAAGTTACTAGAAGTTCACGGTCCCCACGTCACCTAGTAGGTGTGGATGGACAGAGTTTCCAGGCCCTCGTCACCTAGTAGGTGTGGATGGACAGAGTTTCCAGGCCCTCGTCACCTAGTAGGTATGGATGGACAGAGTTTCCAGGCCCTCGTCCTCTAGTAGGTGTGGATGGACAGAGTTTCCAGGTCCTAGTCGTTCTTTAAACAGCCCTTGGCTGCTTCCCAGCGCACACGCATCCAAGCCCTCCGCCCACTGTGGCCTTCCATTTACTACTGCTGGGCACACTTCCTCACGGGGGCACGTGGTGGACAAACCCAAATCCTCTTCTCCCCGAGCTGACATTCTGGTGGGGGTGACGCAGGATGAGCAGGCAGACAGAATGTGCTAATGCCGTGGAGGAAACCAGACAGGCAGAGGACAGCGAGGGGCCTCGTCTCCTGAGCACACTGCGCGCAGAGGACAGCCCGATTGAATTTTCTTAGCCACCATTAACAGCAGCCGAGGTGGGGAGAGGAAATGAAGACGGGTGGTGGGGCGCTATCCCAGGACAGCCCTGCAGGCAGTGTCACCCGGCGCCCGCCAGCCTGTGTTTGCCCTCACCAAGCCGCCTCCTGGGAGCCAGAACGACTGAGCACGTGTGAAAGTTGCTAGAAAGATGAGTCTCTAAGGGGAAGCCGGAACAGGGCTTTATGGACTTGACTTCAGGATTCACACAGGAGCCCGATGCTGAGGATTTCGCAAATAAGGCCCCAAGCACGCTGCAGCCGCCTCAGCTGTGGGGGAGCAACCTCACAACGCTGGTATTCCAAGAATTTGGCAAAAAAGCTGGGCTGTCACCACTGACTAGATAAGTGAATTTATACTTCAGGAATGAAGAAGATTGTAAATGACATCTGCTAAGTGTTCCTGTATAGCAGTTCCTCTCAGTGGGATCGTATGAAATTTAGGGCAACTTTGGCCAGTCTGCCTAACTGGAGAGAAGTAATTGCTACTTACTCTTCCAGGGGCCGTCTTGGGAGGGAGGAGGAGGAGGGAGGCACATGAAAGGGCAGCTCTGAGGACAGTGCTTCGGTGTGAGTTTTAAGTTTGATGCTCAGGGCACCAGTTCTTTCCTCCCGGCCGCGGCACAGCACAACCTCGGAACTACGGTCGGCTCAGGTGCCTGTGGGTCCAGTAGAAACTGGACATGAGGGGATCGTTCAGACATTGTTGAAACCCACACCCTTTGTGGAGGAAGGGTTGTTGCCGTCCTGCAGTATTCAAAAGGTTCTGTGGCTTGAGAGAAAAACGAGGACAATTAGCAACATGAATATGGTCAATTAACCTGGGGAAGTTGAGGGCGGCGCCTGTGGCTCAAAGGAGTAGGGCACCAGCCCCATATGCCAGAGGTGGTGGGTTCAAACCCAGCCCTGGCCAAAAACTGCAAAATAAATAAATAAATAAATAAACATGGGAAAGTTGAAACTCTTTGAAACTGAAATCACATATAGAATTCTAATAGGCAGAAATGTGAGGCATCTGTACTAGTCGGGGGTATGGTTTTCAATGGTTAAGGCAGAATAAATGATGTCGCCCACGCGGTAGCAGGCTGGCCGCCGCCCACCCTCTCCTCTTCTCGTAGCCTCTCCCCTGAAGCACACTTTGTCATCGGGGTACCATGGGGGCAGCTCTCCGAAGCCTCTTCAAGGCCTCTCACAGCAGCGCCCATGCCCAGTGCTGTGGGTCATGATCAAAAGTCATATCTTCAGGCAAGATATGTGTCCCCTGGTTTGCCATTAATTTGAACCTGCAAGTCTGGGGATTGTATCTCAAGTCGGTAAAAATCCTCAGTAACACTGTTTTAATTTGCTAAACTCAGAATCTGCTGCTCATCTATTTATACTACAATTCCCGGATGCCCTGAAAAGAGGGCAGCAGAAATGTAGTCCTGGTCCCTCTGAGGTCTTCTCTGTTGTCTTTTTTGCCTAACCCTTGGGCTAAAGCTTAAACTTTTCCCCAGGATTTTGAGTAACTCTGCACTTAAGCTTTTTTAGAAAGCAGTAATGATCAACCAGGCTTGGTGGCACTTGCCTGCAATGCTAGCACTCTGGGAAGCTGAGGCAGGAGGGTTGCTCGAGGTCAGGAGTCCAAGACCAGCCTAAGCAGGAGAAATGCCCCTTGTCTCTACTAAAAATAGAAAAAATTAGCCAGACTAATGCTGGTGAGCTCCTGGAGAGACTGAGGCAGGAAGATCCCATGAGCTCAGGAGTTTGAGGTTGCAATGAGCTGTGATGATGACACAGCACTCTACCTGGGGCAACAGAGTGAGACTCTATCTCCAAAAAATAAAAACGGTAGCAATGATAATTTAAAACCTAATATAGACTGGAGAAATGAATGCAGAGCTCATACAAATCAGTAGTGAAGACATCAAACTCCTAATGGACTAAAAAGAACATGAACGATTCACAAAAAGATAAATATTTATAAACAAATATTATTAGTAAATAAATACAGAAAAATGAAAGCTTCTTTTGAGGTATACCCCCAAAAAGTAAACTACAACTGCCTTGATGTTCTGTTTCTTGTCTTTTAATTATATACAGACAGCGTCTGTATCTGCGGGTTCCATATCCTTGCATTCAACCAAGCACAGATGGAAAATATTTGAGGGAGAAAAAAGGGTGGATGCTCTGTACTGAACATGTACAGGCTTTTTTTTCTTGTCGTTATTCCCTAAACAATACAATATAACAGCTATTTACATAGCATTTACATTGTATTATGTATTGTAAGTAATCTGGAAGTGATTTAAAGTATATGGGAGAATGTGCCTAAGCTACATGCAAATACTATACCATTTTATAACAGGTATAACAGGGCTTAAGCACCCGTGGATTTTGGTGTCCATGGGGGTCCTAGAACAAGACCCCACACACACCAAGGGATGACTGTTTAATGGGGTATTTTGATCTGTATTCCCCCAGACGATCCAGTTGCCTATGAGCTGAGCACACCATTTTTTCCCCTTGGACTTTGCTGTCCCCCTGGCTTTCCTGTGTCATTATTAGGCTGAGTCCATTGTTACCCAAACCAGAAGTAGGGGATCAACATTTATTTCTCCCTGTCCCAGTCCCTCATATCCAGCCCCCTCAGAATAAAGTCATGCCCTTCAGCATCAGGAGCAGGGCTGCCAACCCCGACCCCACATCCCTGCCTCCCCCATCTGCTGTGGCTCCCTGCCTGCCACCCGGAGGCCACCCTGAAGATCAGGTCTCTGTGTGGAGGGCGGCTCTTCCTCCTTCCCATCTTCCCAGGCTGTGGGGAGAGGTCAGAGTGAGGTGAGTCCCCGTGTCCCCTGAGGCACCTGGGACTTCCCTTCTCCCCCTGCTCGGCCTTGCTTGTTGCTGCTCTGAGGCACCAGCTCCCCGGGCCGGGGCCAGGTGCTGCTGCCTGCTGCTATCCTGACTCGGCTGCACAGAGAGGCAATTTGCATGGACATCTTGTGTTTCTGTATAGCTCAGATCTGCTCAGTGAAGACGTTTAGAGCCAACTTACTGTTTATATAAAGGACATTTCAGGAAAATAAAGCTTAGAGAAGGCTTCCCTTCCCAAAGGTGGTCCAGAGCAATAGAGAAAAGACTTCTCCCTTCCCTGCAAGGCTTACTTACTTTCCAAAGTCAAGCTAAGTCTCTGTCTGTCTCTTTCTGCAGAGAAGAGGAGGGGAGATCACCGCCAGCCCTGTATAAGTTCAGCATCCCTCATTTCAGAGTTTCTTTCCTATGATGATTCCACTGCACACACAGGTGACACCTGCCCTCAGCATGTCACTGTTACCCTCACTATGGGGATTGGGAACTATTGCTGAGACAGCTCTGTATGTCTTCTGTGTGTGCACACACTCACACACTGGGGCAGGCTAACTTGTTAGCTGACTAGTGGAATAAATTCCTAGACTCTACAGTTTCTGATTTAGCAGGGGATGCTTGGGAAGTGACAGGACTTGCCCAGGGGCACTCGGCTAAGCTGGAGTGGCAGGGCAGATTAGCAGTCAGCATCCTGGTGTCCTGAGTCCTGGGCTCTCCCCTGCCCCATCACATGGCTACATCCTCTGCCTGACCAGGGAGGGGGGCAGAGCCTCTCCAACCTTAGTGCGCATCACCTGGGAATTTGGTCAGAATGCAAACTCAGATCAACAGGACTGGGGAAGTAGGCCTGAGCCTGCAGGAAACACAAGCTCCTAGGACATGGGGTGCTTCTGTCCCCAACATGCTTTGAGCAGCAGAGACCTAAGGCAAGTGCGACAACCCTGTCTGTATAATGCAAATGAGGCCCACACTCTTTCCAGAGATAGATCAACACTTCCTAAAAGAAAGAAAATGTTACATGAATCATTTACCCTTTAGTAATGGGTGAGTAATTATAACTTCCTAATTGACCACCACATTTATTAACACCCCAGAGGGGGCAGAAAGACAGTGTAAATGAGGACTGTCCATAGGGCAGGACTGAACACTTTTTCCACAGGACTTTAATCTCTTTCAAAAGTATCTGTTATTCAGCCTGTTGAATTTATGATTACATCACATTTAAAGTGGGCCTTGGAGAATGGGAAGTTTAGAAGATTACCCCAATACTAGACAAGTAATTCAGCATCTTTCATTACGTGGCCTACTAGCCCAATTATGGAACCTACAGGCTACCTCAGGTGCTTTACGCACATATTCTAATTTTGTCTTCACGTCCTCCATGAAGGTGAGTAGCGGGTCCCTATTTCATAGTCAAGAAGATCTGCTAAAAGGCTAGCACATCCAAGGTCATTCAGCAATAACTGACAGGAAACAGAAATCAAATCCAAATAGGATTCCAAAGACTTGGCCTCCTTTCTGTCTCTGTTCCACAGTCGTCATCTTTTCCGAAAGAATTGAGGGGAAGTTATTGAGAAGAAAGTTGAAAATCCTGCTTCAGATTTTTGAATTCAGACACAACTTTTCGACACTAGGATTCTGTTACTAGCTACTGGTTTCCATCATGGCTCATTGAAGGCAGAGATGTTTCGGTGATTTTCCTTCCACCTCCATTGTGCACTCAGGCTTTGTGGTGGTTGCCAGGCCCCAGGGCAGCACACGGGCGGCTCTGCACAGCACCAGCTTCTGGGGGCCTCCCCTCCCTCTGGTGAGTCAGGGCTCTGGGGCAGCAGCCTCAGAGCTGGAAGAACAACCGTCCACTTGGGAACCACCTGGACCAATGTGTGGGAGCTCAAGCACCTCAAGACGGGACACACAGGGCTCAAACCCAGACTAGGTATAAATCGATTTCAGAGACCAGAGATTGGAGATTCTCAAAGGCAGCTTTGAGGAAAGGAAATCAGACCAGAAAAGTACAAATAAGAGGAAGTCGGAGCCAGGGTGAAAACTGATGACTCACCTCTACTAAATTGGTTATGACCTTAAGTGGAAAAATAAATAAGCCTTAAATGGCAAGGGCGGTGCCAAAAGTGGCCAAAACAAATTCTGCCGAAGAATGGAAGAGTTGTTTTCGTTTTGCCAGAGGTCCCAAATGTGGTTACAGATGGAAGCAGATACAGACCTTTTCCAGCTTTGGAGAGACTGAGCTGAGGGGTCAAAGGGGAGCACAGAGAGGGAGTTGGAGGGGACAGGTAGCCGAGCTCTGCGGACACCCCCAGGACAGGCAAACCCATACCCCACATATGGTTAGGGTTTTTCAGAGCTCCAGGCCCTGGATGAGTGGCATGGAAACCGGGGAACACTAGGGTTCCCCACTTGGTGTCCCTGGAGGTGGCAACCCTTAGGGACACAAAAACCTGAAAAGAAAATTGTTTCCCCTTGGGGCTTGCGTTTGACTCATCCAGATTGGGCTTTTTATTTAGTCCATCTGTTAGTCTTTATAACTTTTCTCCTAGACCACATTTCTGACCACTGAATCAAGTGGTTTAGGGGCACATACATAGTCCCTAGGCACACTTTTCTGCCTGTGCCTGAAATATGTGTGAAGGATTTTATCTAGGGAGGTCCTAAGCCAAGACGAGGGGGTCCCAGCCCATTGCCCTGGGGTGGCCCCAGGTAAACCACTAACCTTTGGCGCCTGTTTCCTCACCTATAGGACAAGATTTGTACCTGTACCTATTACTGTCATGGGACTTTTGTGGTAAAAACAAAATGAGGGCAAAAAATTAGTATGTGTAAGCTTTGAAAAGAAGGAAAAGCACAGCATGAATTAATAACAGATATTTATGAGGTTCCTGTTACATAGCTGGGACCTAGATAGACTCTTCAGAAGATAAGAAAATATAAGTCAGTCCCCGAGAAACGTGTGAAGGTTGATTAGTCCTCACTGAGGCCGTCTGCCTTCCCTCAGTGGGGGGATAGTTCCCAGCCAGGCATTTATAATCATTTCAGGATTGCAAGTGCTGTGCTTTTAAATCTGTTTAATTTAGAGTTTTTACCAGAAACTATTGCATAACATGTTTAGGATGGCACAAGGACGTGGGATGCCTGTGCGACGTGGTGCGGCGATCAGCTATCAGCACAGGTGAACAGCTCTCCCGTCTGCTGTGGCGCCCTGCCTGCATTGCTTCTCCTGCATTCAGACAATGCACCCTTTGTATTTTGGCACTTGCCTCAGTAATCGTCACCAAATACCTGGCAGATGCAGCCAGATAACAAACACTTCCCTAAGATGCAGAGCAGATGTATGAGTCTCCTTCTCCTGTGTCACAACTCAGCAATGTAATGAGGAGGAAGATAATGACATTTAGTGAAATGGATAGCCCACTCAGACCAGAGATTCTTTAATGAGGTGAGAGCTTGGTTTCACACCTTCTTTGGCTTTATCACATAGGCTGCCATATAATCTCTCCTTGGAAAGTGCTATGTGTTAATTAGTGGCTGTAGCCTGCTGTCTGTTTCTTTAAGAAAAATGCTCAAGAACTGTTTTGTTTTATCTCTTGCCTGGGCCCTTTTAATGATTGTTCCTACATGTGCCTCCGTCCCTCATTTGTTCTGTCTTCCCCAGGTGTCCCAAGGAAATGAGCTCAATGCTTAGCTGTAGTAGTTGTCGTGCTGGGATGACCCAAAGAAGTTAAGTATTGTGGCAAAGGTTCTGTACCCATGGGATTGTTGTTACGAGGCTGAGTCATGGTGAAGGGCAGGAACTCAGTTAGAAGACCTGAGCTGGGCAGCTGTGCTGCTAGCTGGCCAAGTGGCCTCGTGTGAACAAATTCTATTTCTAGGACACACATGCATAGAGAAATTAATTTCCATGATTTTCATCATGCTTATCTTATAATTTTTTAATCCATTCTGTTGACTATTAATACAGTATCTTTCCTCTTCTATCAACATAGGAGTTTAATTTCACAAACACTGTTGTAGAGGAACATCTAGCTTTCCTGTTTTTTAATTGCCTCCTCTTTTGGAGGAGATTACAAAGGCAGGAGGGAAGAGACACGGCAGCTGTGAGCAGCACATCTGTCTGTATTTTCTTGGCATTGGCATTTCATCAACAGACACAGCTCTGAAAGATGGCTGTCCCTTCTAATGGCCTGGACTTTGCGGCCTCAGTGGCCAGAAGCATAAAGACGTGTAAAGAGGATTTTTTGGTACATCGAACACTGAATGTCTTGCTATGCAGCTTTGGTGATTGATATTTGGTTCTGCGGCCTCCTTCCTAACTGCAGGCCTTAAAGGATGGTGGGAAATAGTAATTTCAAGAAAGATGTGGCATGAGGGTCAGTTGTTGTGTGGTGGGTATGAGAAGGATATTGCTGTTGGGGCTAACATTTCCTCATTTTCCCCAGATAGTTTTCTGTAAGGTGACATTCTGTGGCTTCTGGGACTGGGCAGGATATGGCAGCTGACCACATGCAGCAATGGTCAAGGTTAGCAGAGGGGTAGACAGAAAAAGATTATTTTTTTCTTGCTACCCACAGATGTCTAGACTTCAAAGGGAGTTTACTTTGCACAATAGATGTGTTCCTGAGAAGTTTGTTGTAAATGAGTTTCGGTTAATCACCTTTTATTTTCTTGCTGATACTGCTTCAGAGCTTATTCAGCCTCCTTTTGCTCACTAATGGCACTCAACTTCTGTTCCCCCCACCCACCCCCCGCTCACCATCCTACCATCCTCTTCCCCTCTGGAAGGGGTAAATGATCTGTAGGCAACCCTGGGACACCATACTTCTTAAAATTGGCCACAGCTATCAGCTAAAGGAGGCAGTGTCAATAGGAGCTGGGTGCCTCATGGAGAGAAATGGAAATTAATGAAAGCGGCCCTGGGCTGATACTTGCATCCTCTGCTGGAGAAATCAGCAGCAGTGTTTGTCTCTGCCAGGCCTGAGCCTGGCGAATCATGAGAGGCTTCCTGTCAGGTCCAATTTGGGATCATCAAGTTAATTGTTACACGCGACAAGCTGACATGCAAAGAAAGTTATAAATACCTCGGTGCCATTCCTGCTGAGATTCCATGGTGAGTTCTCAGGGCCAGGGGGCGCGGGTGATGGACGAGGCTGACAGCATCCCTGCCTGCAGCAACCTGCCCTGATCTTTCAGTGGCCTCGGGAAACCAACCCTGGTGTTCTTCCAGACCTTAGTTAACTCACTCACTCACTCCCCAACAATTGTGTTAATTCTCCTTAGCAGTTTTCTGTTCCTTTCAAGGGGTGCTAATTACATAGCAGTGACCCAGCAGCCATTTCAAAAAGATATTTGCTGGGTCCTCAGAGACTGCCTATTAATTGACCCACAGGACTTTGCCAGTTTGCCTGAGTGTTTGAGGTCAAGATGTTGCTGTGGGAGCTGCAGGTGGGTCGGGCTTCTCCTCCGTGTCCCATGAGTAGTGCAGAGCGGGCATCCCCTGGAGGGGAGTGGGGCAAAGCCACTCCCACTGCTGTCCCCAGGTCTGCCGTTCCCATTACTTCCCCCACACTCCACAGTGCCCAAGAGCCAGACCCATGGGACATCAGTCTATAATGTTATTAAACTCTCCAGCCTTCTACAATTGGGCATCAGGCTACAATGTTGTTAAACTCTCCAGCCTTCTACAATCGGGCATCAGGCTACAATGTTATTAAACTCTCTAGCCTTCTACAATCGGGCCTCCCTTCCCTCTTCTTTAAAGATAGGAACACGGCGACTGTCCCACACTTTCTTTGGGTAAAGCAAGTTGAAGTCACATGGGAACCCTAATCCAAAGGTCTGTGTGTACCCATATGTCTGTGTTTTCCTCTTTTTCAAATCATTCTGAACTTTTTCCCTATTTTTCCTGATTTTATATTTGATTATTTGTGTTGCAGCCTTTTGTGCCATAAGAAGTATGAAATAACTTATGAAACTATTACTTCAAATTATGATACATTTATTTCTTTGAAGATTTAATGACAAGGTCACACAATAGGTCTAATCACTGTTACCACTTTAAAGCGGTGATCAATGTACATAGGATTTTGAGATATCAGCAACAGTGTTTGTATTCTTGAAAAAGTTATAGGTGCTGCTGATACTACTGCGGCTTGCTGCTTGATGCTAACTATTAGTTAGATGTTCTTAATAAAGACGTAAAGTTGGGTTTTTGCGGGTTCATTTTCCCCCAACCTAGTTCATGGTTGTCCTGAATTCTGTTTTTGTGCCCTCTGGCTTAAGAACCTTTATCCCATACCTCGTAGATCTGTATTACGGCAAAACACACACGTCTGAACTTGTATGCCGGGCCCACTCTGATGTGCTGTCACACCAGACTTCTCAAAGGTCCGGTTTCAGTGTGACTGTCATGCTGCAAGCCTCATCTGTACCTTCAGTGTGCAGAGAACCTGCAGCTCAGTTTAAGTGATTCAGTTGCATGTCTACATTGCACTTAATCCTGATTACTCTTTTCATTTTCAAACATTAAGAGAAAATACATGGGGAGGCTGGTGGAATTTTCCCTGGTGTGATGAAAGCTGTCTCATGTCCAGCCCGCAGACCTGTCCATACGTTTTCCTATCCACCGTCCATTGGAGAACTCGCATGCGTTCCTGCCCCAGTTGTTGTCCAGTGCGGGGTAGCTGTGCAGTGTCCGCCCGGCTCTGCCGCTCGTCCCTGCTCGCTGGAGGGACAGCTCCTTTGGGTGTCGGCTTCACCCTCACCTCTGCGGCTGAACAGAGTGCAGAGAGCACAGGGTGCGGTCAGAGGGCCTGGGGTCTAGTCCCAGCTTCGAGACCTGCCTAGGGTGATCATGGAAAAACCCTTATACTCTTAGGGCCTGGACACCTTGGGTATAAAATCAGAGTGAAATAATAACCCCTCTCAGATGAAAAGATGCCAGTTTTGTGGATGATAAAGCCCTTAATGCAGCGGTTCTCAACCTGTGGGTCGTGACCCCACTGTCACAATGAAAATACATCGCTGCATGAGGAAGGTTGAGAACAACTGCCTTAATGGACGGCAGCTGTTGGTGTCTCTGTGCGGCTTCCTGCTCCTCCTGGGCTGGAATTCCTCCTCTGCTGCCCATCCCCGACCTGCTTCCCTTCCTTTCATGCCCAAAAGGAAACGCTGTGACTGCCGACTGACCCTGGGGTGGTTTACCGCAGGGACTGCCCTCTCGGGGTCTCCCTGTCGTCCTTCCCTGTCCGGTTTCTCTCACACTCCAGTGTTAGCATCTTGCCGGCATTCCAGTCCCCCCACTCCGTAGCTCCTGCTCACAATCAGGTGCCTGGGGGTCCACCTCGGGTTCCTCCTCCCCCGTGTCAACTAGAGCAGCCACACTTTGGTCTGTTTGCTGTCTCGGGCTCCATTCAGGTCTGATGTTTTCCCAGGGGGATTCACTGCTACTGAAGACAATGTTGATGACCATTGATTGTGTTCAGCACCTTCATTCTGGAACTGAATAAACCACACAGGCTCTGAGACTTGAAGCCAATTTATGAAACCATCGGACTTGCCTCGCCCAGTCTCTCCCCTGTGCTGTGCTGTTCGGTGGGTTCCTGCTGGCATTTAGGGGCCCTGCCCACTCTTCCCTGCTCACCCTTCTCTCCGGACCTCACTCCTTGCCTTGTCCCAGGTATCAAGACCGGAGCAGACCAGTGTGTATTCAGGTAGCAGAATACACAGTGCCCATCCTGCACCCGCTGCTGCCTCCCCGTCTGGAAGGTCTCCTCACTCTCCCGATCCGGCCAAGCCTTCCAGGGCCCGCAGAAGCTGCTTTTTCACAAGGCCTTCCCCGTGCCTGCGGCTCCCCGGGGCTCCTCCCTGCCCGCATCCTTCTGTGTGTGGCTCTGTGCGCTGGCCAGGGCAGACCAGGCAGCTGAAGCAGCCTGAGTTTGCTGTCTCACTGTTCTGGAGGCTGGAAGTCCAAGTGCAGAGTGTGAGTGGGTGGGCTCCTTCTGAGGCCTGTCTCCTCAGCTTGCAGACGGCTGTCCTCCCCTGCGCCTTCGCGTGGTCGTCCCTCTGTGTTCGTGTCCCCATCTCCTCTTCTTAGAGGACACCAGTTATATTGGAACAGAGCCCACCCTAGTCGCCTCACTTTAATGTGATCACCTCCCTTTAAAGGCCCTGTCACCAGATGCAGTCACACTCTGCAGATTGGGGGTTAGGACCCCAACCCATGGGGGTGGAGGGGTCGGGGCTTTTCAGCCAGAGCAGCCTCTCGCTCAGCACGGTCCGTCTGTCCTGCCGTCCTGCTCCTATGTCACAGGAAGGGTTTGGTGCTGTTTCTTCCCACCCCTGCAGCAATTGCAAATGCCTGGCACTCAAGTCATTTTTAATTGAGAAACTAACCAAGTCTGAATTCCAAACTCGTGTTTAATCAAGCCAAGGAGTAACCGGTCCCTGAGGACCAGTGCAGAGGGCTGTGGCAGAAAGAGGTAAACAGAAACCTGGCCAGACGAGGTGGGCGAGGTCTATCGGGAAGATGGGGTGTGACCCCCGTCAGGCAGGGCATGAGAGAAGCACCAACCAAATGGAACAGAGAGAAAGCCCTGTGGGAGTTGGAAGATTTTCAATGCCAAAAGTGTGAGAAAGCGTGAAATCACAGCTCTCACAGTGTCAACACTCAAGCAGGCCGGTGTCCCAGAGTGTCAGGGGTGTTCATCAGGAAAGTCTCCCAAACGCTGCCCCATTCTCAAACCGAGACAATCAAGCCTCCAGTCAGACCTCCTGGGCCCCACCCCACCCCATCCACGCTGGCTGTGGTGGGAGTGAAGGGAGACTGGAGATGTGGAACTCTTGGCTTTGGGGCGAAATTCTAATGCAATTCTAATGAAGGAAAAAGCTCCAGCCTAACCCTGCAGGAGTCCTGCTGCACAGCCAGCTGGCGGGAGCCGCAGTCCTGGGCCCTGCTCTTCCCTGGTTCTCGCCCTCAACTCTTCCTTGCTGTAGGCAGAAGCACACAGCCCTCTTCTCTCCCCTCATTTGAAACCTGGAAGTGTGCACCCTGTGGCAAGATTTATTTCATGTTTGACAACTTCAAGTATTTCAAGAGGTCAGGTCTTAAATTCACTGATGTTTAATTAAAGCCCTCAATTCTTACTTATTAGTTACACTGCATTTTCTCTGTCCCTTCTGTCCTCACACGACATGCTCCAGAAACCTCACATCAAACAGTTTCTCCTCCGTGCACCTGTGGGTAAGCCCCACCTGTACCGCCAGCCCTCATTGCTTCCTGAACCAGCTTGGTGTTGTCAGCCGCCTGCTGGACATCTGATGTGACCCCCGAGACCCCTGAGGTCATCCCACACTGAGTTCCATCTGCCCCTACCCTCCATACCTGCTTCTCAGTTGCCCCACCCTGTCCCTTAGCTCCTGGTGATATGATCAGGGACTCTTGGAGTCCCCTCCCAGCAGGTGTCAGGCTGAAGAACATTCCCACCAGCTGTAGAAGATAGTGTGGGCTTCTGGGTCCCCGCACCTTCTCTGCCACCTTCCCATGGGCTGTGCTTTTGTGCTGGCCTGTCCCTGCATGTGGCCGCTCCAAAGCACTGCCACCACCCTACTGGGCTCCCAGATCCAATGTCAGAGCCCTCTGATGCCTTCGAGCCCCCAAGAGTCCTCTATGACCTGGTCATGGTTTCTGCACAGTATTGTGGCTGTGGACACATTTCCTGGGAGGAATGTCCTTGTAGTGAGGTGAGCACAGGTGAGACTGGGGCTAAACCCATTTCTGCCTGGGCCTCTCCGTGGCTTTGGACAGATGACTGTGACTCTCTGAGCCTGTCTCCCATCTGGGAGAGGCATTAGTGGTATCTGTTTGGGTATTTCCAGAATTGAATATGATCAGTGCTGATTGGGGTGTC
Source organism: Arctocebus calabarensis (assembly GCA_963573935.1). NCBI lineage: Eukaryota > Metazoa > Chordata > Mammalia > Primates > Lorisidae > Arctocebus > Arctocebus calabarensis. Next base: position 32,432 of record CAUYON010013120.1, read on the forward strand.
CCCTGGGACCTGGCCAAAAGCAAACACTCAGGAGGGCCTTGCCTGCCTCCACCTGAGGTTTGGGGTGAACTCTTCTGCAGGAGGGAAGAGGGGGGGTGGGACCATGAAAGGCATTTCGTCCTCTGTCTTTATTGCTTGCATGAGGAAAGAGTTATTCCTAATTTGGTTCTGAAGATGGAGGTGACTGCACCTTGGGTTTCCCCTTTTATGGGGCACTGTTCCCTCTAGCAGAGCCTGGACCCAGCCTGGATCAGTGTCAGCATCAGCTGGGCCCATGCCCACAATGGGCCTTTCTGCCCAGGTACCAGGTGAATGTTGGTGCCCCAGGTCTCAGGACTCCATCTGAACCCAACACTCTAAAAAATATGAGTGAAACAGTGATAAATTTGGGACAGCTGTAATCATCCTTTGGGGGCGTCACCTGGGACTTACAAGCAGGTGCCTGGCCGCTTACATCGGCAGTACTTGCTCGCTCCACGGAGGGCGGGAGCACCTGGCGCAGCTCACTTGAGAGCCACTTCCCAGTGTGCCAGCCCTGCTCGGCACTCCGCTCATGAGTCCCGTGGCCAGAGGCCCATGTCCTCTGGGGCTCCCTCCTGGGAATCCACAGTCCTCCTTCCCTGCCTCAGAGAAGACCGGGAAACCCTCCAGCAGGGTGGTAGGATCTTCTGGACACACCTGGTGGTGGGTGGGCTGCGAGCACCTTTAACAAACCTGCTCCGGCCTGGCATGTACGCGGCTGCCGCTCCCACCCCCACCCTCTGGGAGCAGGCTGTGTCCGGGTCTTGCACACCAAGCAGCGGGAGTGCTGTGCACACTCACCACTGCCGCACGGCGCAGCACAGGACTTTGATTTATACTCCACCCCACATCATTTGTCTGGGTTTTTACAGGAACGTGTATACATACTCTGAATAACAAACCTACAGACATTTATGACGTTTACCCTCAGAGTAGAACTTCACCTCCTTGTACTAGTCGCAGTGAATGGCACTCAGACACGCTTTTTAAAAATCGGAATTACTTAATGTTTATAAAGAAATGTGGTGTTGCTGTCATGGCCATACAGTGGCGCAGACTTGTCTAACACCTGGTAGTGCCCAGTAAATTCCTCATAGAGAAGACTCGATTTAACCCACAAGTTCTTTAATAAACATCAATTATTTGTGTTCAGGTTTTCATCATAGTGTTTTGGGTTTCTTCCCCGAACCTCGTCTTCTTAAGGAGTTCTAATGTTCTTCCTACCATATTGTGTATGTCGCCTATAACCTTTTACTCGATGAATATAAGTTTCAAATTAGCGAAGACCAACTGAATAGGGCTTTACACTGAGAACAAGCACAGCCCCCTGTGCCCTCGTGCATCTGGCTAGAGGTCCTGAGAGTATCTGGTCATGGCCAGAGCCTCGTCTGCTGTCCCGTGAGGGTAGGAGTCTGCCTGTGTGGCCGCACAGTGACTCTCACTAACTGTTTATGGTGACAAGAAAAGCAAAAGCTCCGGAAGCTGTTCTCGTTTCCTGTGCTTCCTCGGAGTGACCGTGATCTTCACACCGAAGCTGGAAGCCCACTGATGGATTGAGGCCAGGTTAGTGGATAGAGCAGCACTTTTTTTTTATGGGAAAGGATCATGCAGAAAATATCTGAGCACATCCCAGGTTGCCAGGGTGGGAATTATTTGTTTTAGGAGGGTGTGTGTATGTATATGTATTTCTCTGTGTGTCTGTGTGTGTATTTCTCTCTGCATGCCTGTGTGTGTATTTCCCTGTGTGGGTATTTCTCTGTGTGTGCCTCTGTGCCTGTGTGTGTGTATTTCTCTCTGTGTGCCTGTGTGTGTGTATTTCTGTGTGTGTATTTCTCTCTGTGTGCCTGTGTGTGTATTTCCCTGTGTGGGTATTTCTCTGTGTGTGCCTCTGTGCCTGTGTGTGTATTTCTCTCTGTGTGCCTGTGCCTACTGCATCACATTGTAAAATGACCCATGTGTCGACTGTGGATCATGATCAAACTGTAGGGAAGCCATTGGATAGAAAATGCTGTAAACAATTCCAGAATAGAGAAAAATTAATAATTTGAGATTAAAAGTTATAATTTGGTTTTACACACCCCCAAGTTATTTCTGTGCTCCGACAGTGCTGTGCTCTTCGTAACCTGCGTGCTGTTAGAGCTGCCCAGGGGTGTAACAGTGCGTGAATTTGTGTTGTCTGTGGAACTCCTTTGCCCTTAATATTAAAGGAGGAGTCAGCTCTTCAGTATGACATGCAGCTCTGAAGCCTGGAAAGAACTGGAGCTCCTCAGAGGGGGAATGGCACAATGCTGAGCATCACTAATCAAATTAGTGTGATTCATGGATTTCACCACACCACTGTGCCCACCACCCATGCACCAACCGTGCCACGGTGCCCCCCCCCGACCCCCCACACCGCACCACTACCTCCCTACCCTCTGATCAGTGCTGAGGCCACATTGTTAAGTATTTTGAACATGAGGCTTTAAATCAGTTAGGTTTGCACTGCTGTTGTGAAAAGACAGACACCACCTTCAGCCGGTTCTCCCATCCCCTGGCCCACCCACGGGTCTGGTTATCATCAGATGCTCATCCCTGTCACCTGACTAAGCTCAGCTTTCAGGGATCAGCTGAAATCTCTGTGGCACTCCAAACCGGCAGCACCCTGCAGCACCTTGGCCTTCCCCATCACAACACTTTGCCTGAATCTGAATGTCCTGTTGATTTATCTTTGTTCTTTTGACAATGGGCCGCCACCCATTATGGACACTGCAGACTGGGCCAATGACTTGGGGACAATCCCATGGCCTCCTCTTAATTCTGGTCCCCTCTAACTTGTCCGTGTGGGCTTGAAACTGAGCCTGCCATGCCGTCCCCTTACAGTTGTGGAAAGTCAGATCCAGGAAAGATAAACCCTCGGGCAGGTCCTGTGCTTAGAGGGGACGTGGAGGCTCGCCCTGTTCGGAAGGTGGACCGGAAGCGTGCAGAGTGCACGGGGGCTGCTGGAACACTGAGTCCTCAGCCGCAGACCCTTCCCCGCTCTCCTGCGGGCAGCGCTCGGCCCACAGCACAGTTACATGAACGCACCTGTCGGCCTCCTCCCAAGGTGAAATTTAATGTGCAATTAAATTTGGATACCATTTTTAGGATAGTAGAAGTACATCCTTGATCAACCCCCATCATCATTTTTGTCTCAAACTGTTACGAGAAATTCCTCCAGATAAACTATTTCTCAACTGCCTGGTCATTGATTAGTGAGGTGAGTTTGTCTTAATGAGTCTGTCCATCCCAGTCTGATTTTCCTATAAACTAGGTAACATTTGAGCAAATTCACAAATTGTGCCCCAGTCATGCAAGGCCTTAATGCATCTTGAGGTCTGGACTTTGAAAAGCATCCGCTATGGTTGGGAGCCCAGGCTTCGGTGTTGGCTTGTGAGTTTGGGTCCTGGCTCCCCTCTGACTAGCTGTGTAGCCTTAGGCTGGTTGCTCAGCCTCTCTGTGCGTCACCGTCCTCGTCTACAAATTGTGATTAATTACAGTAACTAGGCTGATGTGAATATCATTTAAGTTAATGTGTCTACAGTACTTAGAATAGTTACCCAGGCCCAGAGTAAGAGGGAAATAGTAGCTATTATTAGGAGTGGGCTCAGTATTATCTTTAGCTCCATCATTCACAGTCCAAAACCTCGGACTACACGTAATCCTAACACTGTAAGTGGACAGCTCTAGTTATCGTGGAATATTTAAGGCAACATGTTTCAGGAGGAACCTTTGCCTGTTTCCGTTGTGTAAGTCATCCCATGTGTAAAAACCGACAAGCACATTCTAGCAGGAGGTGGGCGCTGCTGGCCCAGCTCACTCCCTGACTCCTGTGTTGTAAGTGACCTTTCCTGTGGTGTTATGGCATGTGTGTCCAGCTCTGAGCGTGGCTCCCCAGTCCAGTTTGGTGACTGTGGCTTTTTTCCCATCCTACCTAGTAAAACGAGTATTTGAGAAGTGCCTTTTTCCCAGGGACCTCACATGATCTCAGGGACAGCAGTTCCCAGATAAGTGCCACTTACAGTTCATGGAGCTAACACACACTTAGTCGCGCACTCCTGTGCGATCAAGGATTTCATGATTTCTGTAATTTTCTAACAAGCAGATATATCTTTTCTAAAAGAAATCAGAGCTCAAAGGTATGACTGCACCTCACTTTTAAATCAACTCCTCACCCTGATAGGGCAGGACAATGGCAGGAGGGGCATCTGAGTCCCCAATCTCCATTAGAAATGCTCGTTATCTGCCAGGTCTTGCTCAGGGAGTACGTACCACAAGGGCATTTATACCTAGGCAGGGATGCTTTTGTTTTACCACAAATCACAAGATGCACAGCCTCACCCCCAGACAGCAGTGGAGTGAAGCCGGGCCGTAGCTACACAGACCTGTCCATCAGTGACCCAACAGCCCAGGGCCTGGTGGCAACTGGCAGTGGCAGAAAAGACAGAGGTGGAGAAATGAGGCCTCCCAGCAGATCACTGAGATTTCTCTTTAGCCTTTAAAGTAAAACTTTCTCAAATCCATCAGCCACTTTCAACTCTATGTACGATGTGGAACCCAATGGAAACTCTGCCTTTAATACACGTCTCGGGGTCCTCGGCGGGGTGTGTCAGAGTGGGCCGACACTGGCGGAAGTTCTGCCCCAGAGCTTCCTTGCCAGGGTTCCCTCAGATGGCTCAGAGCCCTAAATCTCTGAGAGGAGGATACAGGAAGAAATGTTTCCAAACTCTGTTGGCCCTCGCTTGCTCAGGTACACTGCAGAATTACAGCCTGGCAGAACGCTTTGGGCCACAGGCCTGGGTGTGTGTGTACAGCACATGTAGGGAGGACAGAGCCTGCCAGGGACCCCAAGGTGCTCGTCCTGGCTCCTCTCTGCCCAGCGGCGCAACCACAGGGGAGGCACTGCTGGGTCTCCCTGCTGCACACCACACAGAGGGGACCGAGGGGCCACCGGCAGATGGGCCCTGGAATCAGGGAAAGGCCACACCTGAGACAGGCTTGTTGGTGCTCAGTTCTGTCACCCTAGAAAAGGCCGAGATGAGACTGACAATTGGAAGAGATTCCCTGATTGCGTTTGTCTTGTTCTGCCTTGCCAAGGGTTTCCCTTAAGTGAATGAGGCCGGCTTTACTCCTCATGGATACATGGGTGGAGCTGGCCTCAGCTTCCTCGTGCTTCCTGACAGTGTTGCTGTCTAGCTTATTCCAAACCCATGTACCTTTCTTACAGGTGGAGGGTGCAAGTGTAGGGATGCATGGAAAGTAGGGAGAGAAAGCACCCAAGTCAGGAGGACTCGGAAAACTGCAGAATTTTCATATTTCCCACTAGAACTCCTGGTGGCAAAAACTGAACTGGTGGGAGGCTATTTACGTCCTTATATATCCTACTTAGCATAATATTCTTACAGACGCTGTAGAAACCTTAATGGGTTTGGATGCAGGGTGCTGTCTCAGGCCCCTCCTGTGGTGTTTACTATTATATATATGATTTAGGTAACGTGTGACTTTTACAACATTTGAAATTCTGAATTCTGAAACCCATCTAGCCCCAAGGACTCAGGGGCTGTCATGGGAACTCCGAGGTACCGAGGCAGCTGTGCAGATGAAGGCCCGCCAGCTGGCCCGGGGCTCGGGGAGGCAGGATGCTGTGTTCCTGAGTTCATGCAAGAGGTGGTCCCACCCTTGTGAGTTTTCCTCACGGCCACAGCACAGTGCCACGAACCCCCTTTCTCCTGCTTCCTGCTGTGTCCCCCCTTGAAGCCATAGAGGCACTGGCCCCCAGCCTGGCTGGCGAGCTGATGAAGACGCATCACCTCCACCAGGGATCCGCGGGAAGCCCGCCGGGGAGAGGCTCGCTAGTCCCCCCGCACCCAGGCTGCCTTGTAAAGAAGCAATTGGCACGTGCCCTGAGAAGCCAGCTACCACCAAGGCCAGCAGGGTTTCTTGAGCCTTAAAAATCTTGTTGTACCAGTCCGTTATGAATTATTAAATTAACACTGCATATTTATGGAAACTTGTTAATAGTTTAATAATTTATTCATCCCTATGGGCCCTTTGGTATATTTCTTTGAATTGTTAGGGAAAAGAGTCATTTTAGAGATCTCTTCACTGGATGACTTCCTCAGTGATGATTCCAGAATTCTAAAGTAGTATCCCACACAACTGTCCCTAAGTTCAAAGCACCTGATACACAGCAAATAGATACAGGAGTCAGTGGTACCCACCACCATAGGGCTGCCACCGCAGTGCAGGAACCAGCAGCAAGGCAGTCACAGTCTCAGCCTGACCAGCACTTAATTGTCCTGCACTTGGGTAAACTCCCTGTGTGGGGAGCCCCCTCCTCTGTAAGGTGCTACCTGCCATTCACAGCAAGTCATTCCTCTCCCCCACCCTGTGCCTCACTTCTGCTTTTAGGTGCCTGGAGATAAAGGGAAGTTGACAGAAATTGGCAGTTTCCCGATCCTTACTTGCAGATGACTAAACCCAGTAATCGTGGGTGGCCCTAGGTAAGGAGAAGGTTTCAAAATTAAGACCTGAGTTCTTCAGGTATTCAAGAATCTAGTTGAAGAAGTAAAGCATGCTAGACTGTCCCTGCTGGGGGCAAGAACAACGGCTGCACCTTGCTGTCTTCTCCAGGGCTCCCGAGAAAAATGTCTGAGATATTAGGGTCCCTCTTGCATGGGTGTTTTGTCGTGAGTGGCATCACACTGTATAAAAGAGGACATCATTTCCTTTACAAGGTATATGACCTTTGAGCCTGAGTCTCAGTCTCTCTCTGGTTGCCTGTACTTGGTAAACCATTCCATATCTTTTTTTTTTTTTTTTTTGAGACAGAGCTTCAAGCTGTCACCCTGGGTAGAGTGCCGTGGCATCACAGCTCACATCACAGCTCAACATCCAATTCGTGGGCTCAAGCGAGTCTCCTGCCTCCGCCTCCCAAGTAGCTGGGATCACAGGCACCGCCACAATGCCCGGCCATTTTTTGGTTGCAGCCGTCATTGTTGTTGGGTGGGCCCGGGCTGGATTCAAACCGGCTAGCTCAGGTGTACGTGGCTGGCGCCTTAGCCCATTGAGCCACAGGCGCTGAGCCACCATTCCATATCTTTAGGTAAGAGTCCTACAAAGAAATCAGCCCGTATGGCAGCTGTCAGTTGCTGGAAAAGTAAATGTGGGGTGGAGGGGAGAGGCCTGTTAAATTGGTTAATTAAGAGTTTTAAAAATGGTCTTCAGCAACCACACAGCCATCCCTGTCCTCCTTCCTGCCCCTAGAGAATTCTCCTAATCATTTAAGAGTCAATTCATGGGCTCGTCGCCTATAGCTCAGCAGCTAGAGCGCCAGCTGCATACACTGGAGCTGACGGGTTTGAATCCAGCCTGCGCCTGCCAAACAACAGTGGCAATTACAACCAAAAAATAGCCAGGCATTGTGGCAGGCGCCTGTAGTCCCAGCTACTTGGGAGGCTAAGGCAAGAGAATCGCTTAAGCCCAGGAGTTTGAGGTTGCTGTGAGCTATGACGCCATGGCACTCTACCCAGGGCAACATAGTGAGACTCTGTGTCAAAAAAAAAAAAAAAAAAAGTCAACTCATGGTTCTATTACCATTCTCAAATTTGGCTTGATCTAAAGAAGTAGCTCTTAGCCTGCGATGCCTCTTAAGAGGGAGAAAAACCAGCCTTCAAGTTTAGTGCAGCAAAAGCTGGAGGGAGAGCCCACCTGCTCAAGGCTCCAGGGTAGTGCTCCGTTGTCAGCTGATTCAGCTCAGTCAGACTGTTAGGTAACAAAATTAAATCCACTGATCTCTGGTCACTCCCTCGCAAGCCTTTGAGGCTGGCAGTGCACAGGGAGTTGGCAGTGAACGAGGAGTTATGTACATTCCTCAGAACTTAGAAAAAGACGTCCCCAGCTAAGCAGCTGGGTTGATTCACCCCCTGCTGGCACTAACTCAGGCAGAGGGTCACTGACCAGTGAGGCTCATTTGGAGCTAACACTTGTTGAGTATCTGTCCGTATCAGGCCATATTCTGGGTGCTGGGAATGTGACAAACCTCCTTAGCCCTGACCTGGAAGGGGAGCCAGGCATATAGGGAAGCCGAAAGCTACACCGTGATAAGTGGGAAGTTCTTGTGGGGACACAGCTGGCAAAGTTAAGTTCTGCCCTCAGAGGCCGAGAGGAAAGCAGGTGGAAGGAAATGTGGGAGCCGGCCTGGGAAGTCCGTGCGTGCCAGTCGGCTCGGGTGTGAAGGGCGTACCCAGTGCGGGGAAGCTGAGTGCTTCTTCCATGGAATACGTGGGTTCTAGGTTATTTTCTCTTGGGCTCAGAATTGTATTTACAGCGCTCGAGTTGTATATCATCTACCTTTAGTGGGACTCACGTCACCATTAACTACTCCTCAGGGAGAAGGGGCACACTTGTCCCTGAGTTCCAGCAGCCCTTCCCACAGTGGACAGCGGGCTTCCAGTTATCCTTGGCCGCAGCCTTCATGGGCCTTGAGAGCGGGGCTGAGAGGACCAGCAGTGCCATCTTGTGGGAATGTTCTCAGCTGCCACAGTCAGCTGAAGGAGGGAAACCGCCTCGACCGTCAGACTGTGAAGAATGACATTACCAAGAAATGTCTGGGTGCAGTCGACTGAGAAATTTCCCTCTGCTCACCAGCCATGCTAATTATTATTTTGGTGTCCAGAAAATTAATAACCCAAATAAATTAAGACCAAGCCAGGAAGATACTTCAAGATCTAACAATGGCAGGAAAGGATTTGTTTTCCATCTACTTCCTAGGAAGTAAAATCACCCCAGGTGGGAATTTATTTTCCTAAAAACTCCGTGAAAGCACAAAGCCACAGATTCTGAGCAAAATAGTTTCAGAACTTGCTTCTCGGCCGCCCTTTCAGGCGGAGGGTAGAACAGGGAGAAGATGGTGAGCTGGACCAAACCCAAGTCACTCCTCCAACAGTGTACAGGAAGAGGGCCCCCTGCCTCGTGTCCACTGTGCTGCTGCGAGCTGACCGCAGCATGCCCCCCTTCCCACCGCAGCCCTCCGGTGTCCTGTCTTCCCATCCGAAGCCCCCGAGCAAAGTGCATGCCCTGGCTAGCTCTGATCAGCACAGAGTGAAATGAGACGCCGCCCCCCCCCCTTACAGATGAGTAAACTAAACCTTGGGAAGGTCAACCACCAGCCGGGAGCTGAGCACTGGCCGCCAGGGTTCCAACACAGACCACCGGCATCAGAGCCGCTCTCCCTAGGTCCCTTCACACCTTCCCTCCTGTCTTCCCCTTAGGCCTGTGGACTGCATCTTGGTTTGATGGACAGTTTGAGGCCTTCACTGCACTTTGTTCCTGAAGCTCAGGAACTGCCGTGTCTGGGCTGGGGGTGGGGGGCAGCCCAGATAACCTGACCAAGAGCGCTGACCTGAATGTTCCCCCGGATCTGCCCCCAGGCTTCCTCCTCTCTGAAGCTCCACTTCTTCCTCCATAAAATAGAAATAACACCTGCTAGAGAGAATCAGTTGGGTTAATAATTTATGTGGAAGTACTGTGCATGCTAGTTAAGTGCTATAGATGTAAATGATGGTTTCTAGGGAAAAAAATCCATTATCAAGTCAGAAAGTAAATGTTTAGATTTGAATATATTATTCTGGCTGGTTGAATAAAAGGACTCTCAGATTATGTTTAGATTGCTTATCTTAAAAGTCTTCCTCTAAATCATATACAGAGGACAGAGCCTAAACACTGGGGCCACCAGGCCCCTAAAATGAGGGTGTTCGACCAAGACCGCATTTGCTGGACAGCCCATGTTCCAAGTCTGGCTCCCAGTGCTTATATACTGTGCAACCTCCGGCAAGTAACTGACCCTCTCTGATTTACCATTGTCATCTGTGAAATGGAGATGACAGTTCCTGCCACATAGGACTGAGAGGGTTAGATACAACAATTCTATGTAAAGCACTTAATTCAGTGCCTGGCCCATAACAAGTGGTCGATAAATAGCTACTGTCACCTAAGATCATTCCTGTCCTTTACAGAAAATAAAGAATACACAACACATTAAAGCCTGTGCGTCCTCCTCTTCTGTGTAAACGCTTCCCCGGTGATATTTTTAGAGTATATTCACATGAAGGGGACCTCGCATTTGCAGAGGATAACTCAAGTAGACTTCCTTGAACCAGGTCAGAACTGCTACCCTGAAAAAGATTCTGTGAAATAACAATTGTCCAGTGATGCCTTTGGTGCCTTTTGAGCTATTTTCGGGTGCGTTTTCCCAGGCTGACCTGCTCCTTGTAGCCCAGGATAAACTACTGCCAGGGCGTAGGGGTCCTGCAAGATGGTTGGGTACTATGGGGTGCAGTTCTGGGCAAAACTCTAGAAATCACAACAAAATGCAGCTGGAGGGGGGCCTGAGAGGGTGACAGAATTTGAAATCATACCCTTGAATCCATGGTACAGAATCCGTCCTTAGGTACAGAAGGGCAAACTCACAGAAGAGGCCTGAGACTCAGGATGGGGCCACTGGATGAAGGGCAGGGAGCCAGAAATCCAGGTCCCGGGGAGACACCAGAGGCCACCCCCTAAGGACCACAGGAGTGTGAAGGCAGGCACAGGACCCCCCTGGGAGGGGCGGGATCAGGTCACCATTCAGGTCTCTGTCCAGCCCCAACTTACAGAGCCTGTGGTTTTAGCCTTTTTAGAAGTGAGGCAGAAATAGCACACCATCTAGGACCTACAGTGATAAAGGAAGGTTAAAGAATTAAAAAAAAAAGAATGTCAAGTCATCTCAGTTTTTATACTGATTGTGTTGGGGTGGCCATATTTTGGATATATTAAGTTAAATCATGGGTGTGTGTGGGCCACATGCAGATTTTTTGAGGCCCATTTTGCTTACCATCTGTGGTGTCAGATACCACCAAAATCATGCATGGACTCTTTTTACTCATCAGCTTTCGTTAGTGTTTGCGTATTTACTGTGTGGCCAAAGACAACTCTTACTCTTCTGATGTGTGGCAGAAAAGAAGAAAGACTGGACACTCCTGTGGGATACAACATATTGGTATTTATTTCAATAACTGTTGTTTTGGAGTTCAGGGGAATTTCAAAAGTATGAGTTCTGATTTCTCAGCCCTCAGAACTTTCAGTTGAGACCATCAAAGTCAACCTTGATAGCATTTGCATTCCACAGGTCATTGGCTCACTGAGTATTTATGGCATTTTTATCCTGCCTGCCTGTAGTTTCTGTGAAATGCCAATAAGGTATAAATCTTATTTGTTAAGGAAATTTAGAAAATAAATAATAGGGCACTTTTGTTACAGACAAATGACCCTATTAACAGATCCTTAACAGGTGAACCACAGAGACCTGTGTGCACAAGCCAGTGGCTGGTTGGTCCAGGGGGGACAAAGCTGCCTTTGCTGCTGATGTATAAGGACGTGCTACTGGACTGTAATCCTGGCTAATTCTGCCTGCCTTGCAGTTCCTTTAAATTTAAATAAGTGTGGTTTTTAAAGCCTGGAAAGGCCTGAGGATTGGAGGAGAGCAGAAATGATAGTTTCACTGTCTCTGTTTCCTGGGAGAAAATAATGTTGCATCTTCAAAAAAAGCATCTGTCAGTATGATTTTCATCAGATTAAATAAATCCTCAAGGCAGCTATCACAGTTTGTAGAGTCTCAGAAATGTAGGTTACACTTTGCATGGAACCCTAATGGAATTTAAAATACGTGTGTTTTTTGCAAGCACAGCTTTGCACCCGGATTCTTTATGGGGCGGGGTGGGGGGGGTACTGTTTGTGAATTTATATTGAAGCTACCACATCTCAAAGACTTTAGAATGTGTTTTTACCATATAAAGGTAATGATCATTTACCAATGTAAGATGCTATTAATTATGGATGGGAAAAGATAATTGAGCTCAGAGGGCTTTTTGGTCAAACTTGATAAAAACCTAAAACACAAGGGTGGTGCTGTGGCTCACTGAGTAGAATGCCAGCCCCATATACTGGTTCAAACCCAGCCCCGGCCAAACTGAAACAACAACAATAACAAAAAACCTGAAATGCAACATATGCTCTGTGAAAGGAAGAATCATGTGGAAATACAGGTCACTATTAGTGTGGAAGAGGCTGCCTGTTGCCATCATTTCATGGGCAATTTGCTTATAGTTTAGCTCTGTGTGTCTACTCCATTAATACAGACACACACAATATAGTAATGTAGAATTATAAGCAATTTTAACTTTTGTTTTGCTTGTCTTCTTTTCTAAAATAAACGTGTAAATAGGTCAGCTTACCTTGTAGATACTGTGGGTTCTGTTCCCGACCACAGCGTTAAAGCTAATACCATGGGAAAGTGAGTCTCACAAATGTGCAGGTTTCCCAGTGCACATAAAGTTATATTTCCACTACCCTGTGGTCTTTCAATGTGCAATACCATTATGTCAAAAAATACACATACATATACACACACATCTTAATTTAAAAATACTTTGTTGCTAAGAAAAACTGCTAACGACCTTCTGGGCCTTCAGCCGTCATCTTTTTGGTAATGGAGTGTCCTGCACCTGTCCGTGTTACCGGCTGCTGATCAATCACAGTAGTGGTCACTAAAGCTTGGGGTGACTGTGGCAATTTCTGACAATTAAACAACAGTGAAGTTGACTGCATTAATTGACCCTTTCTTTCACAAAAGATGACTCTGTAGCATGAGATGCTGTTTGATAGTATTTTGCCTATGACGGAACTTCTTTCAAAATTGGAGTCGATCCTTTCCGACCCTGCCATTACTTTTCAACTGAGGTTATGGACTACTTTAAACCCCTGTTTTCATTACAACAGTATTGACAGCATCTTCATGGGGAATAGATTCTATCTCAAGAGACCACTTTCTTTGCTCATCAGTAAGAAGCAGCCCCTTGTCCATTTGAAGTTTTATCTTGTGGTTATAGCAATTCAGACCCACCTTTAGGCTCCACTTCTGATGCTCTTGTTATTTCCACCACATTTGGAGTTACTT
>CAUYON010013124.1:0-12684 GCA_963573935.1 Arctocebus calabarensis
AATGGAAGAAAAAGTATCCAATGTATACACCCCTAATATGAGACAAATTCTTTATCATTCAAGTGAAGGCTACAACCCATTTATTGCACAGGAAGACGGGGAAAGGGGAGAGGGAGGGAAGGGGAGGGAGAGGGTGGGGGAGATGGGACAAAGGGTGAGATCACATGTGTGGTACATATTCGAAGGGTCAGGAGAAAACTTCTAAATACAGATCAAAAATGTTTTCATATAGTAAACTAGAAAATATCATGAATGGTATGTCAATCAGGTTGATAAAATATCTCAGATTGCATGTGAAGCCCCCACACTGTACCCCATGGTTGAACTAATGTATACAGCTATGATTCAATAAAAAAAACAAACAAACAAACTAAAAAACATCCTCCCAAGTCCTCCACGAAAGTCCTGTGGAGTTTCGTGGCATTTGTCTTCACCCTCATAAAATAGGAATAGAAACGCTGTTGTCTGCCTTTATTTTAGTAACTTTGGCTTGGATCAGAACGTTTCCTTTCCCCACATCTCACACTATGATTCAGCTGAACCTCTATAGATGATTCAAGATGACATTATTTCGTCTCACTCCTGCAATCTTGACTTTAATCCAAAATGTTTATATGTGTATTTGTCACTGTGAGAACTGTGTAGATCACTTCAGTGATCCCAGACAATAACTAAACTTCTAACAGAACTATTTTTTCACCAAACTTATATCTGTAGAAGGTGACCAAGTTTGCCATTTAAATTAGGTCTTTGGTAAATATATATTTTAAAATCAATTAATGAAATTTTAGTTCACACTTTTGAATCCTATTAGTCTCTTTTGTTCTAAAATTTAGTTGGCATTCTGTGTGCTTATATTTTAACTTGTAAAAGTATTTCCATCATTTTAAAAGTGGCATGAAAAGGGAAATTCCACACTCATTTCTTTCTCAAAAAGATATTTTTTCAGTCAATATTTGTGTCAATGCAGATACTGCACCCAGAAGAGTATCTGCCAATCGATGAGTTGTTATCTTTAAGTCAGTGAGGGAAAAATGCAAATTCTCTTCACACAAGGAGACACTGTACTGTGCTAGCTTAGAGTGTTCAAAAAAATTGATACAAAATAGGTTAAGCAAATATCAATAAATAGTTACTGGCATAAGAGATGTGCTTAAGCACTTACTTGAGGCAAAGGCAACCAGTGTAAACCAGCCCTGACTGCTTTAGAATTACTTTAACTGACATATAATACTCACTTGCTAATTGTAATACTAAAAACTCTGCCTAGTGGAGAATTATATCTTTAACATAACATGGGTTGCATAAAGGCACGTGATACTGTGTATCCTTGATTTGTTTCAACGAGCATGCAATGATTCAATGTAAGAGCTCTGCATCATTCACTGGGTAGAGATTTAAGACAACAGCCCAGCTGGGCAGATGTGAACTTTGCTGGCAAGAAAGTTCGTGTGGAAAAAGTCTCCGTGCCACCCAGGAGCAAGCACCCTTTGTGAGTGACCTCTAACACACGCCTCTAACTCACCACCTGAAAGTTTCTGAGTCATTCATTGGTCTCTCAAAACTACCTCAATTTACACTGTCTTGGGATTTTCCCAAAACAATCTGTGTTTCAGCTCTTTAGCAAAAAAAGCCACATGCTTCTGTGTGATGTGGTTCAACTCCGCAGTAGTCTGTGTGGTGCAGCTACGTTATTGTGTGTTCAGCGCTCATTGTGCTAATTCCTTTATCATTATTTTGTGTATTGTTTTGTTCTTGGATAAGATTACCTGTACATCTGGATGTGAAAATTGGGAAGACTCTGCAGAAAGGAAAGGCCAAGCCATAGTAGGAAGATTAAAATACAAAATTAGACTCCTAGATAGTTACCAAGGCGAGTGCGGAATAGTGATGTTGAAGGAAATAAGTAAGGGAAGTTTTCATCTCAAGATAATGGAGATATGAATAGGACTAAAATGAAATATGACTTCTTCGTGCCTATAAAATGGTAAAAGTGATAAATATAGCAAGATCAAAATGTGAATCAACAGATGCTCTTATAAATTGTTGGTAGGACTGCACTTCGGTACGATTACTTTAGAATAGAATTTGACATATTTTGATGTTGAAAATTTATATATACTTTGGCACAGAAACCTCATTCTTAAAACAGGTACCCAAAATTTCTCTTGCACAAACACAGCTGTATAGATTGCATATATGTACAGATATAGTACATTTGAACTAGCAATAACTGGAGAACAAACTACACGGACAGTGTAAAGGATAGATCATGTTCTATTCACATTTTAGTGTATTCTATTTACATTTTAGTGTATCCTGATATCCTAAATGAATCAACAACAATGTAAATAATAAATCCTGGCACTAAAATGAATGAATACATAAATCCTAGTAAAATATAAACTCTATCTGAAACTTTTATAAAAGTAAAGGCAATTGAGATTACAGAGAAACATTTTTCTTAGAACAAAATATAAGATAAAGCTAAATTAAAGACTAGGAACATTCCATAAGATTAAGGATATTTACATATCCTTAAATATGACACACTCTTTAAATATGGTGTAATTAAAATGTAAGGAGAAAGAAAGTAAAAAATGGGAAAAGATATATAGTTCAAACAATAAATACAGATTAACTAGAACACTTATGCTAAAAGTAGTCACACAAGTAGATTTTAAAGATAACAAATTCTGGCTTGGGTGCTGTGGCTCAACAGGCTAAAGTGCCAGCCACGTACACCTGAGCTGGTGGGTTCAAATCTGGCCTGAACCTGCCAAACTACAATGATGACTGCAACCAAAAAATGGCCGGGTGTTGTGGCAGGCACCTGTAGTCCCAGCTACTTGGGAGGCGGAGGCAGGAGACTCACTTGAGCACAGGAATTGGAGGTTGCTGTGAGCTGTGATGCCACGGCACTCTACCCAGGGTGACAGCTTGAGGCTCTGTCTCAAAAAATAAAAAATAAATAAAATGAATAAATTCTGAAGAAAAATACATATATACATCAGAACCTCTATAATTGATTACCTCCCTACATTGACCACCTCTTTAAGTTGACCTAATTCTCATAGACTTGACATACACCACAGGTACTCAGTGGAAGACTGATCTCTCTATATTGACCAGCTCTGTAGATTGTATCTTCATCACTTGGACTGTACACACAATATTAATTTACCCACTATAATTTGATCAGTTGAGTCCACTATTCACTAAAGGGTAGAAGATGTGGGGTTTGCCTCTTAGCTGTATTATGTTTTCTCAGTAAGTTTTTGTCATGTTTTATTATTTCCACACATTGGATTAGCCCGAACATCCTACTGTTTACCACGTGTTGCAAAAGATTTTTTCAACATGAAGGAATGGTATGAATTGTACGTATATCGTACAATTACTGAAAACTTTTACCATCAAATGAGACATGATGGCCCAAAGGAAAGAACTAAAAAAGATGACATTGTGGAACAAGGTTGAAGTACATTTTCTGAAAGCAAAAGCCAAAGAAAGTTGGAGGAATATTGAGGGGTTAGCAAGACCATGGTTAGCAACATCCAAAAATGTAAACATGAGTACTTGGAGAGACATGCTAAGGAAAGCAGAGACTGACAGCAGAAAAGGAGGGAAATGGCCCTCAATGAAGTTAATGTAGCCATATTAGGCTGGTTCAAACAAGTGAGGACAGTTAACATCAGAAGCTCTAGACCAGTGATGCAAGAAGTTGCTAAAAAATTTGCACAGGAATTTAGATTTCTAAGTCAAGAAATTTAAACTGTGATACAAGATCTCCTAGAAAATCTTGTGTGGTGAATCCAATGAATTTCCAGTAGAATTTATCAAGAAGTTGTCAGACTTATTCAGAGGCTTGAAAGATGACAACATTAACACTGATGAGTTCAGACTTATTTTCAAGGTGATACCTGACGAAGCATCATGATAAAGGAAGACAAACGTAAGAGAGAAAACTTTCCAAAGAACGTTAAACAGTGCTGCTTTTTGCTATCTCAGTCTGAGAGAAACTAAAGCTCTTGGTGACTGGTAAGTGAGCAAAGTCATGACATTCAAAAACCTAAAGCCTGAAGACCTTCCTGATACTTGGAAATCAAACAGATACACATGGATGACTGGTGCCCTTCTTGAAGTGTGCGTGTGTGTTGGGGGGGTATCACCTGACAAATGAAGAAGAAACAGTTCATTCTACTGACAGGGGACAACTGGCAGTTGTGAGTCATCTCACAAATGTGACACTGAAATTTCTGGCTCCAAACACATCCTCAAAAATCTAACCACATGTCCAAGGCATCAGCAAACCATTTAAAATGCAACATCAAGTCCAATTTCTTCAATGGGTCATTATTAAATACAAACCTCTGATCTGCCTGTGGAAGCAACTTTCTCTATTCCATCAACTGAATCTCTAGATGCTCTCTCTGGATCAGTTCTTCTTGGACTAAAGTCCAACAGGGAATAATACAGAAGTGTTTCAAGAAATTTGTACTTGTTACAACCCAAGAGCATGATGTTTTGGCCCCATCAGACAGTCCAACTCCCATGGCAGAATTTGAAGGAGTAGATGTTGAAGGTTTTCTTCCAATGGATTGTCAGGAGGAACCCTGTAATAAACTTGACACAGAGCTATTTTCCAAGCAACATTAACCAAAGTACAGACCATCATAAAAATGCATGAAGTATCTAATAAAGTGGAGGAAGCAAGTGAGGATGACATAGAAATTACAGAGGCTCTAAAAGAAGAGGATGTCAGGCATCTGATAATGCAGTTGTTGTCTTTTGCTGTAGTAAGCGGAATGGTATACCCAGGGTTGAGAACGCTTTCTCTCCTTATGTTTGTAAAAAGAATAAGACACAGACTAATATTGCATCTTTTTTTTTCAGAAATAATGATTAAACTATGAGAAAATAGTAAATATATTGATTTTGAATGATACTTTATGTCTTTATTGTGTTTTGATTATGCATAATTTCATATGATATTCTCTAACAAAAGCAGTATAAGAGAGACGGAGGCAAGATAGATGACTGGAGCTGGTTTTCCACAGAGGCCCCCATCCAGAAAGAGAGTTAAAGGACAGAAGTTTAGCAAGTACACTGATGGTTAGGATGTGCCAAGAGAAAACGTTGAAGAATGCACATCAACCCTGCTGAGGCAAGCTGCATCTCCAAGGAAACAAACAATAGGTAAAAAATCCATTTCCAAGTGGACAGGAGTCCTCTCCCCCATGAGAACAGCTCACAGTATACTTTCTACAACAAGCAAGCAGAGTTTAGATCTCCTCCTATTTTATCCCATGGGAGAGACGCTCTATAAACCAGAAATCTTTCCCCAGAAAGGACCCACTACTGTGCCATGGCACTCTCCCACCAGGCATAAAACTGTATACATTCTCTACCTGCAATTCTGAACTCCCAGAAATCCTCTCCACTCTCACCCTGAGGTCTGGAAGCCTGTCCCCCATGGAGACCAGATTCTTGAGCATTTTCTAGAGAGGTGTGGACAAGGTGTGAGCTGTTGCAAGTCTATGCTGATTCTGTAGTACGGGTGTAAAGAAAGGACTGTGGATTGAGGGGTCTCTCCCAGACAGAGGGAGAAGGAGTGCCCTGTGGCACAGAGCAGCAGTGGCAGCGTCAGGAACAATACAGCTCACACTCCTGAGGATATTTTGGAGAAATACTCCCTTCCTCTCTTGGCAACCAGAGAAAACCAGGCCTTTATTCCAGTGGCAGCCACTGGCAAAACAGATGTGGAACAGAAAAGCATGCCCTGTGAGCAAAGGGATGCCTGAGGCAGTACCTACCTAGGTGGGGCACAGTGGGGACAGAGACTAGAATACATGCACACAGAGACAGCATACTCCCAGGGTGGGGCTGAGTTAGAAGTGGTGCATTAGTGAGCCTGAGATACACCCAGCCCCTAGGGGAACATAGCTGAGACAAAAGCAGGTGGGGCAACAGCACCAGCCCAGAGAGAGGCAGGAACTGAGAGCTGAATATGTGCTCTAACATGCCTGCCCCAACACAGAGTGTTGTGGAACAAAGATGCCAGCTCCAGGCATTGGCACAGGGCGGAAATGAATCGCAGTTTATGTGAACTCCAACAGTGCCTGGCCAGCAGGACAGTGTAGCTGGGACAGGAATGCAAATTATGCTAGATTATAAGTGGCAGCAACATCAATCAGGGGCAGTGATGGAACTGAGTGAATTGCCCCAGCTTAAATTAAGCACCCAAGGTTGTTAGGCTTCACATTCCCCTGCTGGCTGGTGGCAGAGTGTGGCGGCCTGGCTGAGAAGACACAGATCTCCCTGGACATCTGTTTATTGGAGGGAACTGGGTCACAGCCCTGCAGGGTTACCAGTGACTGGGTGTGACAGAGGCTCAATGTGGGGAAGGAGGCATCAAACTTCCCGGAATTGTTCATTTGCTGGGTGGGTCCTCTGAATCCATGGAGCACCAGAGCAAGTCATACTCGAGCTGCCAGTAGACCCCTGCTATCTAGTTGCTGTATACCTTTTGAACTCTCTTATTTGAGACTGGATGCTGACTGGGACAATTGATTTGGAGCTCTTAAACTGGGCCAAACACCCGAGGACTATCCAAAGTGGTACCTTGGGTGTGTTGTTGTAGGAATGTTTGGTTTTCCTTTTCCAGTTGTTGCCTGTGGGGGGCGGGGTGACTTAGTTGATGGTATTTCTCCAAAGTGGACACTTCAACTCAGAGTTACTGATTCATTAGGATTGGACAGAGAGCAGCTGAAAACAAGATAGAGCCACTTAGTCCCACCAAACAGGTGCCCAATGTGTCAGGCCTTAGCAGTGTACAGATCCATTGCAAAGCTCTAGGGAAAAAGGTAAAGACACCAGTCACAGCTCTTAGGCAAAGTGCTGGTTAATCAGTACTCCAGAAGCCTCCAACCCAACTTCATCTTATCTGCTCATCTAGCCAAATGGTATAAAATAATCATGGGGTGGAATCAGTGGGAAAAACCAGCAACATGAGTAACCAGAGTAGATCAAATCCCCCAAGGAATGAACATGGTGGACACAGCAGAAGATCCCATTCATAAACAAGTGGCTGAGATGTCAAAACTCAAATTCAGAATTTGGATTGCAAATAAGATTAATAGAATGAAGGTCAAGTGGGAATAAGAAATTCAAGGAGCATTTCAAAAGTTGTCTCAAGAATTCAATGAATTCAAAGACAAAATTATCAAAGATTCTGACACATTGAGACAAGAACATGCATTGAGGTCTTCCTCAAACACCTGAGAAATACAGTAGAATCTCTCAGTAACAAAATGGACCAGGAAGAAAAAGGATTTCTGACATTGAAGACAAAGCTTTTGAATGCTCCCAAATGCTCAAAGAGGAAGAGAAGTGGAGAGCAAAAGCAGATCATTTTCTCACAGAGCTCTGGGATAATTAGAAGAAAACTAATATTCACCTTTCAGGAATTCCTAAAGGTGATGAGGTTGCTTTGAAAGGCACAGATGCTCTACTTCATGAGATAACGAAGGAGAGTATTCCGGACATGCCAAGAGAGTTTCAGAACCCCAGCACAATTCAACCCAAATAAGACATCTTCTGGACACATTATAATTAACTTCACCAAAGTTAATAGAAAGGAGAAAATTCTGCAAGCAGCCAGATATAAGAAAACCATAACCTACAAGGGGAAGACATAAGAATGACTGCAGATATCTTTGCTGAAAACTTTCAAGGATGGGTGGAGGGGAGTAATTGGTGGAACCACACCTATGGTGCATTTTACAAGGGTATATGTTAAGTTTAGTAAGTGTAGGATATAAATGTCTTAACACAACAACTAAGAAAATGAGGTGAAGGCTATGTTAACCAGTTTGATGAAAATATTTCAAATTTTGTATAAAACTAGCACAATGGTGCAAACTAACCAGATGTAATCAACAGAGCCTTCAAGGACATAGAAACCTGGGCAGTGGTACAAACTAACCAGACCTAGTAGACAGAGCCTTGAAGGACTCAGGAACTCGCACAGTCATGCAAACTAACCAGACCTAATCAACAGAGCCTTCCACACCAAAGCAGAACACAGATCTTGACAAATTCAAAAGAATTGAAATCATGCAGAATATGTCCTTTAGCCACAGTATATCAGTAACAGAAGGGAATTGGAAAATTCACAAATATGTGGGAATTAGCAAAAAATTCCATCAAAAACATAAAAAGATAAACAAAAAATGAGAGAAAGTATATACAAACAATCTGAAAAAGTACTCTTGTCTCTAATATATAAATAACTCATGCAATTCAATACAAGAAAAATTATCCCATTAAATCATGGGCAAAGAGCAAAAATAGAAATTTATCAAAGGATGATACAAACATGGCCAACAGACACATAAAAAGATGTTTGACATCTTTTGTCATTATGAAACATAAAATAATAATGTGATACCCCTTCATACACACTAGAATTGCAAGAATCATAATTTCAGATAACAAGCATTGATGAAGATATAAAGAACTGAAACCCTTATGCACTGTTAATATGAATGTAAACTGGTGCAGCTTTTTTGGAAAACAGTTTTGCAGTTTCCAAATGATTAAATACAAAGTTAACATGTCCAGTAATTCTACTCCTAATTATATAACCCATGGAAATAAAAACATATGGTGACACAAGAACGTGTATATTGATATTTATAATAACATGATTATGATAGCCAAAATATGGAAACAACTCAAATATCATTATATGACTGGATAAACAAACTACTGTATTCCTATACATGGAATATTATTTGGCCATAAACAGAAACAAACTACTGATATATTCTACAATGTTGATAAACTTTGAAATATTATGCTAACTGAAATAAACCAGACACAAAGACTTCATATGATCCTGTTCTTTTGAAAGGCAAAAATAGGAAAATCTATAAGACAGAAAGTATATTATTTGTTGATTAGGTATGTGAGATGGATGGTGAAAATTAAAGTTTATGAGGATCCTTTTACATGACCATGAGTGAAACTGTTCTAAAATTGACAATGTTAATCATTGCACTCCTCTGTAAATACACTAGAAACCTATGAATTGCATACTTTAAGCATAATGTGTGAAGTGTATATTAAGTGAATTATATCTCAACATAGCTCTTAAAAAAAGAATCATTATCACCAACCTACACTGCTTAGCTGTTCTGAACGCTCTTTACCCACAAAAATCAACTACTGCTCCTTTACCACCAAACTTCACCCTTAACACGAATGTGTACAATAAAGTCAAAGAAAGGAAGAGCAATGGGATCCAGGAGCTATTAATAATGAAAGAGGAGTCTTCACCAAGGAGACATTCAGTGCAAAGCCAGAGTCATCCACATAAAAAAAAGTGAAAGTGTTAAATTGGAGATTTTAAGAAAGAGCCTACAATCTTCAATCTTATGTTTGAATTAGGATATCAATGTGAAAGTTCTCTTTTTCTTTAAATACTACATATTTTCTATGTCTGCCCACTAAAAAGGCTTAGAGTGCAAAAGTCAAATGGGAGTGTCAGAGGATAAGTGGGACATTAATAGTAAATATAGCCAGTGCAAGCTCTTTACATCCTAATATAAACAATAGTAAAGTAACAGTAAAAAGATAGAGTCAAGGCAAAAGGAAACATTTGAGATTGGCTTTAATGATATTGAGCAATGATTGTTATTTCGTCAAGATTTAGAGAGACTTTCTGGTATATAAAACATACATACAGGAATATTTAGATGTATATGCAAATATGTTGCATCACGTATACACACATTTATGTATAGATGTATTTGCCCAAACAGGTATATTTACATATATTTGCATATATATGTATACATGCATACTACATACTGTTTGTGTATATACAGTTGTGTGTGTTCTCACTCATACAAATTTAGAGAGTGAAAAATGAAACATGATTGGTAACAATAATACCTGAAATTGGGCATGAGTACAAGTTTGTTATGGTATCTCTATACTTTTGGCTGTGTTTAAAATTTTTCTCTAATTAAATATTTTTTAAATGAATGTGCCATTAGTTGTATTGTCAATTTCAAACAGTATTTAAAGATACTATTTAAATAACAAATGGCATTACTAATACAGTATATAAATAGCGTTAGTTAAATTCAAATACTTGCTGTGTAATTATGGATCAAAAGTGAGGAGTGTTCCACATAAATCTTACCTGATCATGTTTGTTTCTCTTTGTAACTATTTTAAAGTGTACAATAATCATTTATAGGAACTTTTTTTGCATAAAATACCCACCTTACATCCATTCCTCATGTATTAACTTGAAAAAGAGATAAAAGTTGGTCAGCTATGGCTAAAAGGTGAAGGTATTTTGTTATTAATTAACTGACCTATGCCTATTCATAACATTGTACTTTTTAGTTGCATTAGTAGTTTTTTAATTAGCTTTGAAATGTCAAGGACTTAACACCATACACAAACTACAAGTTATCTTACCGCTCTCCTCCCACAGCTACATCTACTTCCTTCTACTACTCCCTGTATTTGTAACATGGATCAAATTCGACTTCACATAAACCATACTACTTTTTTTCTCCAAAGAGTACTATGACACATTTTCCATCCTAGATGTGAATGTTAGTGAAAACTTTCCAGGTGGCAAAACACTGTGGGAAATATGTGAGTTATCCTGCATTGCCAACTTGAATAATAGTTATAGTTATAATGATTTGGAAATGTATTATTGGTTATCTATTCCTCAAAACATCTTTCAAATGATAAAACAAAGCTGTGCTTTGGAAGCAGAGAATGTTGATTAAAGATAACCCAAGCCTTCTCTATCTGTGGCTAAATTAAAAGAGAAATAAAGTGCTATCAAGTGCTATCATCTGAACTGCCAGTTTAAATCAATAGAAAAATTATTACGTCTATATCCCTCTCTATGAAGATGATCTCTTCAAAAAATTACAAAGACATGTGGTAAATCTGACTGCATAGTGGGTAAGAGCATGTGTAATTGATTGGTTGAATCCCCATTTTCCACTTCAAGGGCCAAATAGCCTTGGGAAACTAACTGCTATAGCCTTTCTTTCCAAAATTTGTTGGCTGGTAAAAGCAAGGCTTGTAATACTTCTAATCATAGGTTTAAAATAATCACTACCTACTTTCCTCCACATATCAATTTGCATTGATTTATATGCATGGGGCCTTTGCAGTGAAAAAAATTTTTTTATTACCTTTATCATTAAATCATAGCTGTGTACAATAGTGCAATCAAGGGGTACAATGTGCTGGTTACATATGCAATCTTAACTATTTTCATCACCTGATTAACATAACCTTCCTGGCAATTTATCCGTTATTATATGAAGACATTTTATATTCTGCATTTAGCAAGGTTCACCTGTACCCATCTAAGATGCACCATAGGTGTGGCCCCACCAATTACCCTCCCTCTGCTCCAACCTCCCTTCTCCCTTCTCTACTCTTGCCCCTTTCCCTATATTCTTGTGTTACAGTTGGGTATACCATTCAAGCAACAGCTATAAATTAGGTTCATAGTAGGGCTGAGTACATTGGATACTATTTCTTCCATTCTTGAGATACTTTGATAAACAGAATATGTTCCAGCTCCATCCATGTAAACATGAAAGAGGTAAAGTCTCCATCTTTCTTTAAGGCTGTGTAATATTCCATGGTATACATGTACCACAATTTATTATTCCATTCGTGGATCGATGGGCACTTAAGTTTCTTCCATGACTTAGCAATTATGAATTGGACTGCAAAGAACATTCTGGTACAGATGTCTTTCTTATAATGTGATTTTTGGTCTTCTGGGTATATACCTAGTAAAGGAATTATAGGATCAAATGGCAGGTCAATTTTTAGATCTCTAAATACTCTCCAAACATCCTTCCAAAAGGAACATATTAGTGTGCATTCCCACCAGCAGTGTAGAAGTGTTCCCTTTTCTCCACATCCACACCAACATCTCTAGTTTTGGGATTTTGTTATGTGGGCTAATCTTACTGGAGTTAGGTGATATCTCAAAGTAGTTTTGATTTGCATTTCTCTGATGATTAAGGATAGTGAGAATTTTTTCATGTGTCTGTAGACTGTGCACCTGTCTCTCTTCAAGGCTTTTGCCCATCCTGAGATGGATCACCTGTTCTTATTTGCTAATACGTTGAGTTCTCTGTGGATTCAGGTTATTAAACCTTTGTCAGAGGTATAACCTGCAAATATTTTCACCCATTCTGAGGGCTGTCTGCTTGCTAAACTTACTATATTCTTGGCTGTATGGAACCTTTTTAATTTGATCAGGTCCCAGTAGTGTATTTTTGATACTGCTCCAATTGCCTGGGGAGTCCTCATAAAATATTTACCCAAGCCGATTCCTTCAAGAGTTTTCACTGCACTTTCTTCTATAGTTTCATGTCTTAAATTTAAGTCTTTAATCCAGTGAGAGTCTCTCTTAGTTAATGGTGAGAGGTGTGGGTTCAGTTTCAGCCTCTTACAGGTCGCTAGCCAGTTCAACCAGCACCATTTGTTAAATGGAGAGTCTTTTCCCCACTGAATGTTTTTAGTTGGCTTGTCAAAGATCAAGTAACGGTAAGTAGCTGGATTCATCTCTTGGTTCTCTATTCTGTTCCAAACATCTACCTCTCTGTTTTTGTGCCA